>JAWPHD010010253.1:0-95575 GCA_037043455.1 Cyrtodaria siliqua | reverse complement strand
TAACTATACCAGTCTTCGAAATAACCCACTTGCCCGAAGCCCGGGACAAGTAAAAATCCCGGCGGACAAGTTAGAATTATAACCTGTCTGCCCGATCGGGCAAGTGAAAAAAATGGTCGAAAACGATCAAATTCGAAAATTTAAATCGAAAATACATCAATAATATCTCGCGTCAGGCGGGCTACTGCAAATTTTCTTTTGAAGTAGCCCGGCAAAAAATCAGATTTTAGCTCTAATCCATATCATAAAATCCTGTGTTCCCAGCTAATTAGATAAGATTACACCACCACGCGTCGATACTAACACCAATTAACAAGGTGTTTAGACTCCACGGGTGATTGGACCAGATCGATTGACACATGCATAACTCATTAATATTCGTTAGTTGTTTTAATACTAGGGTACACTTTGATTGGATAATAATGACGTTGCATCAATAATTTATTCACTCGGACATGACTGGAAAACATTTGATTGGATGGCCATAGGGCATTATGGGAGAAGATTGTGTCTCCTTTTCCTGAGGTGCAAATTAGTTTGCAAATTGCATGCAATAGAAACCTGGCGATTGACTAAGACAATTAAAGAAGTCAAAAATCAAATGATAATACAGATGGTACCACGCAGATTACGACAATTCCCACTAATCGCGGCAACTTTTTTTTCCACCGCGGCGATGGTATTTCGTATCCATCGCGATTATGGGGATTCTCGGTTATATTTTACCAAAAGGTCCATTATCATACTCTTTCGTCAATTATTATATCTAACAGAATCAAAAAGCGAATAACAATCCTGAACAGCGCTATTTTAAAAAAGCTGCATCGGGGCACCATACTCATTATAAGAATTTATGTTTCCTGAACTAATGGCCCTGGTAAACAATAACAAAAAATATCGGGAAAAGTTGTTTATAAGTGAACTTTGAACTTGAATATCTCCACAACCAAGGAAAATTTAAATATTTTTGCATAATTTCTATAAATAGAAGAACTCTGTGGGATATCGTAAATACATTTTTATCAAGATGTCACACGCTTTCTTAATTTGATTTTTGATGCAAAAAGTTTGTTCATAATTCAAAAACACGTAAGCTTATCAGTTAGTGTTGACCACCATATTAAAAACATCGCGTTTACAAATGTTTTGAACATGCTTGTGTTATGTACATGTAACACAAACATGTGTAGTTTATGAACTCAGTACACGCTACGTCATCACATCACCTGGCCGTTCCTTTGAGTATTTGCCTGGTACAATGTACATGCATTTGTTTGCGCGTGTAATCATCAACGTTAGCCTATGTATATTAGCACTTGTTTATTTCGTATATAAAAGCACAACTTTATTGTTTATTAACGCTAGCGTAAAAATGTAACCTGGACTGTAGATTTTATTGTCGATTTTTTTTACACGTTGATGACGACTTTTAAGTACAAATGACTATCATCAAAAAAAATAAAACTTTATCCATTTCATTTCAATGATTAAGAGGCATTTTATAATAATTTTGCTTTAGCACCCACATGATTTAAAATAATCTTTTTAAAATTTAGTTAAACCCATAAAGGCCCAACTGCCGTATAAAAGCCACTAGATGGAGCTGGGGCAGGTTTTTTCATTTAAATTTGTACATAGTTAAATCAGGGACACCTTTTTCAAAATATTGAAAATTCCACCTCATAAAAAATTTCAATATTTGGCACAGAAGTAGTTTGATATTAAATAATTGTATTAGTAAAAAAGAAATTTTGAAAAAGTATCTCTTATTCCTAGTTTCAAAAAAAAATTTAAACCCAACTGACAAATATTTGAAAATATAGGGGAGGAGCCTGTGGGGTTATGAACTGAAAAATGTACACAAATACACGTGGTAGTGTTTACAGCAGACGACACACACTATGGCATGGAGATTGGCAGTAGTTTTGTGTATAAACCTCCATAGCAATACTCTGAGATGGGATGTTTGAATCTGTGACTATTCATGTGTTCCATATAACAATTCATCTTTATCATTTTCACATCAGAATCAGAAACTCACCAGAATCAGTAGCATCACAATGCACTTCTATACACCACCTATGAAAATTGAATAATCCCTCCTTAGGCTCAGAGATGTATATGTTTCTTAATCATAACTAGGCCTATATAAGATGTAATTCCTTATCTTATTATCTCCATCATGTTCAGCCATTCCTAACAATAATGTGAACAGTTATGAGTTGTTATGTTTCATTTTTGAAAATGCATTCCTACCACCATAAATGTCCAAAGTATACCATATATTGTGTACTGCAGTAAATAAAGCCTGTTTCTCCAGACCAACTATAATTGGCAATTAATTTTCATTCATAAACACTGATAACTTGTGAAATATTTGCTGGCTATTACATTTGTGTAAAAGTTCATAGCAATTCTGTTTTATTTATACACGGTGCAGTGGATAGTATATAGATGACAATACAATAAAAAATATACATGGTAAAACATGAATACATTGTCACAGTTCCAATAAAATAAACAGAAATTATGTAGTTTGGAGTCTTGGATTAAAGGGAGTACATCAGGATTTTCATGGGGGTCTAGGTGTCCGACTGAAAATTTACAAATATTAATATTTTCTATACTGAATGTCCTAAATATTATGAATGAGCCTAAAAATGAGCCCTTATTTGCAAAGAAATTCATTCTGCACAGTAATACGTGCTATCCTAGGTGACGCACCAGGGTTAATTTCAGCATTTTACGTCCGATTCCGTCATAGCTATATGCTGTTTTCAAAGTTTAGATAGTAACACAATGGTTCTAACACCATATTTTGATTGACATAAGTGTTTTATTATGAACTGGAACAATTTAATGATTTAAGATGTTTCATGAAAAATCCTGATGTACCCCCTTTAAAAAACTTTACTCCTCGCTGATATCTAACAACAGTTTTCTGTCGGCTGCTTGAAGAGAGATTTGTTTACATGAGTCATTCACTATAACTGACAGGCTACATAGCTGGTGTAATTGATAAAGACACACCTCCGATTTCTCCCTACCAGGGTAGGGAATTTTGCCCCTTTAAAGCCTAGATTTGGATCTTTATAAAATGCCTCTAAATTACTTAAAAGGAAATTGATAATTTGTTTTATTTTCATATTGGTAAAACAACAAAGTCAAAAGTCATATATTATAGAAATAATTTTATTAGTAAATCCATTTACATACAAACATCAGTTCAATAACAGTTCACCAATGTGAAAAATGTTAATGAGTCGGCTCGAGTCCGCCGCGCGCATGCCGGGCTACCAAGTTCAGTTTCTGGTAGCCCAGTGGGCTACCACAGTGGGCTACCACAGATTTTAAAGATTTGTCGGACCCTGTAAACGAAACAAAGAAAATTCTTCAAGAAAAGTTTTTCTGTTATTTTCATATAGAGAATAAAGATACAATAAGAAATCAAGTTTTTTAGTCATTTTTATTGATTTTTTTTCGGACAAGTTAAAATGGATTCGGGCAAGTTGAAATTCTATGTTGTCTGCCCGAAGTGGCAAGTGCTTAAAAAAAACTATTTCGAAGACTGCTATACCATAAGCTGTCTCTTTCAAGTGTACCCGTGGTCGGGATAGTTGAGATGCTGCATCGAAAACCTCGCCTCACTGCTTCAGGTTCCAAGTCCACTGGGAGCTCGACTTGCCAAGTGAAAAAGTGTTGATTCTTACGGATGGCTGAAGGTATACAGGTTCTACCCAGGAAAAATTGGTGGCCTTCTGCCTCTACCTTAATTTTTTTTTTGACCATCATATATGGCATAACATGTGCTAAAAATGACAAAACACCTTCCAAACAAATGCAATTTCAGTATTTTAGTATGTTCTAATCTTGTTCAATCATTCTACAGTTGCCAGAATTATGAATGAATACAAGACTATCAAGCCAGGAGCCAAAGGTGAAGAAGGTAAAATACTTCTCTATTAAACTGAAGTTGGATTTATTTAATAATAATAAAAAATGGACCAACACATAATATAGCAACAAGCAGACATACCATGTCATATCTGGGTGATTTTTAGCTGATTTTTTTTCGAAGAAGAGAAAAGAGCTATTGTCATCACTTGATTGTCGTATGCATCCGGTAAAAGTTTTGAATGTAAGCTTGTATCCCTGAAACTACTTTACATAATGGATTGAAACTTCACACATGTATTCGGCATCATTAGACATCATACAGCCAGGTTCTACAACTAGTACTTTTATTTTAACAAAATGATGGCCCCTTTATACTTTTGTTTGTATCTTGAAAACTATGTGTCCGACATAAATACACATGTATTTGGCATCAGGGAGCGAAATTAATTGACTAAACCATATGATCGATCATATCTGTTAACTGAAATCTTATGCAAAATACCAAGAAGAAATTGTAAACACTATTAATCAAAACATCGACTTTTGACACAGTTATTGGGTCACCCTTCCAGGCGTATATGTTCATGAAATGTTTTGAAGGATTGATTGTTCATTTGAAAAATAACTTGCATTTTTATAACAATAATATCAGATGAGCTTCTTGTCTTTAATAATATAGCTTAATTAATAGAGGAGGGGTTTGCTTTAATGCCATATTATTCCTGTAATTGTACATTTATGCATAAACATTGCTGCTCAAGGCCTTTTTAGCTCGACTATTCGAAGAATAAGAGAGCTTATGTAATCACGTCGGCGTCCCACATCAAGCTTTGCGTGTAAGCTGTGTTTACAAGTCTATGTCTCTTACATTTCTTATCCTAGCACAACCAAATTTGGCCATGGGCTTCTTTATAGCATTATCTTAACGTCTGCATAAGCAATTTTGGTTCCTGTAACCCATGGGCTCCCATGGAATCCAAATTCTGATGGCCCTTAAAATGTGTCTGTTTCACATCAAATTTTGTGTGTAAACTGTGTTTACAGGTCTATATCTCTTACATTTCTTGTCCTAGCACAACCAAATTTGGCCATGAGCTTCCTTATAGCATTATCTTAAGGGCTGCATAAGTAATTCTGGTTCCTGTAAGCCCTGGGCTCCCATGGAACCCAAATTCTGATAGCCCTTAAAATGTGTCTATTTCACATCAAATTTTGTGCGTAAGCTGTGTTTACAGGTCTATATCTCTTACATTTCTTGTCCTAGCTCGACTGAATTTGGTAATTGGTTTCCTTATAGTATGTTGTAAAGGGTTGCATAAGTAATTTTGTCTTTTGCAAATTCTGGGCTCCAAATTGTGATGGCCCATAAAATGTGCAATAAAGGCAGATCTAGGTTTGCGTGTAAGCTGTTGTATATATCTATAATTTTGGTTTGGGATTTCTTATAGCATTATGCATCTTATCTATACTTCACCCATAATGGGGCATGTTTATTTCCTTGATAAAAGCCTTAGAAACACAGAGTAATGATTCTAATAGTCGGTGTCTATTCCAGAAATCGAAAAGTAGGGGGGATTTTCCCCCCTATACTTGAAAAATATGGGGGGATTTTAAAAAAGCAGTGGGGAATATTTGAAAACACATGAACTGACAGATACCTTTTAAATTTGCCGTACATGTGACTGTAAAAAACAATTTTACAAATTTTAAAACGAACGAAAACAGAAGTCTGCAAGCGCAAGGCAAAACAAGCATGTCCCAAACTTATTTTCGTCTAAATTATTCAGTACAATCTGAAATCAAGTGACGTCAGCACGCCATGTGATACCTAGCGCCACCTAACCTGGGAATACACAAATAACGATAACTCCGCTACGATTAACATGCTTTGTCTAGATCATCTGCGACGCTTGTATTTACAATCAAGTGTTCAAGATGATCAAGATGATCAAGACTAGCTCTGATAAACTTGTCTCCATTTAGTTAATTTTAAAATTTAAGGATTACGATGTCGCATACATATTTGTCACAAATTGTTTTTTCTATGTTTGTACGCGCGATCAGTGCTCATTAAGTTTTAAAAAACGCGATCTCGTAGAAAATGGCGCGAATCGGGCTTCCTAGAATAGACACTGAATAGTTTAGAAAAATAAGACTTTTATCCTTATAATTCATGCAATGTACTTCAAAATATTTGTATTTGTAACACATGTCCAAAGATTTACGATTTGTGCATGCATGTATATAGTTGGAGTTCTTACTTAAATTGCATGTATGTTGAATTACAGGAGAGAAAGATGACGAGAAGCTGAAGTTTGGCCGTCACTCGTCGTTTGAGCAGCTGTGTGCCGTGGCATCAGTGGAGACAACAAGAATGAAGGCCTCTTCAGAACCGCCTAGTCCTACCAAGCTGGTGCAGCAAAAACAATGTATGTATCACGATGTCACGCTCAATGTTTTATGTGTGTTAAGAGCATGTACTGTCTCACCCTGTTTCTGTCTGCATTTCTTTTTATGTTTGTTTGACTGCAAACCAACTTCTACAGCCCCATGGTTGTCTTGACTCTGCTCTTTGTGCAGCAAAGACGGTACCCCTGGCTTCGGTTCAGTCCCAACTCTTGTTTGCCCTTTTAGCTCAGGTGAGCTATTGGGATCACTCTTCGTCCGTCGTCGTTAACTTTTACCTCGTTAAGACGATAGGGCCTTCATTTTTCATCCGATCTTTACCAAATTTTAACAGATTGTTAATATCAATGAAAGCTCGGGCAAATTCGAAAACCAGCCAGATCGGACCAGTAATAGCGGAGTTATGGCCCTTGATTGAGTTAAAAATGCTATATTTTGCCTCGTTAAGACGATAGGGCCTTCATTTTTCATCCGACCTTCACAAACTTTACCAGATTGTTCTTGTCAATGTAAGCTCGGACAAGTTCGAAAACCAGCCAGATCGGATCAGTAACAGCGGAGTTATGGCCCTTGAATTCATTAAAAATGCTATATTTTACCTCTGGACAAAAGGGCCATCGTTTTTCATGTGATTTTTACCAAACTTTACCAGATTTTTAATATCAATGAAAGTTAGGACAGTTGCGAAAACCAGCCTGTTCGAACAAGTAACAGCGGAGTTATGGCCCTTTATTTAGTTAAAAATGCTATATTGCCTCGTTAAGACGATAGGACCTTCATTAGCTCGACTGATCAGAGATCAGCAGAGCTTATGCCGTGGTGCGTCGTCCGTCGTCCGTCTGTCTGTCCGTAATTTTTTTTTTGTAGCGACTACTCCTCTGAAACTACTGAATGGATTTTCATGAAACTTTACAGAAATGTTGCCAATGAAGTCTAGTTGATCCTAGCAAAAATTTATGTTGAAGTGAAATCCAAGATGGCCACCAAATCTAAAAATAGGTTTTTAAAAAACAAGTTTGTAGCGACTACTTCTTGAAAACTATAAGTGATACTGATATGGGACTTCTTCTAAAATGATCAGCATGACATGATGTTGGTCCTTGTAGAAAATCGTTTTGATTCGACGTTAAACATGGCTGCTAGCGGCCATCTTTGTTTACATAGAGTTATATAATGAAAACTTGTAGCGACTACTCCTCTGAAACTACTTGACGGATTTTCATGAAACTTCACAGGAATGTTGCTCTTGATGTCTTATTGATCCTAGCAAAATTTCAGGTTGGCCGGAAATTCAAGATGGCCGCCATGGCTAAAAATAGATTTTCAAAATACAAGTTTGTAGCGACTGCTTCTTGAAAACTATAAGTCATATTGATATGGGACTTTTTCTAAAATGATCAGCATGACATGATGGTTATCCGAGTCGAACATTATTTTGATTCGACGTTAAACATGGCTGCCAGTGGCCATCTTTGTTTACATAGTTGTATAATGAAAACTTGTAGCGACTACTCCTCTGAAACTACTTGACGGATTTTCATGAAACTTCCCAGGAATGTTGCTCTTGATGTCTAATTGATCCTAGCAAAATTTCAGGTCGGCCGGAAATTCAAGATGGCCGCCATGGCTAAAAATAGATTTTCAAAATACAAGTTTGTAGCAACTACTTCTTGAAAACTATAAGTGATATTGATATGGGACTTTTCTAAAATGATCAGTATGACATGATGGTTATCCGAGTCGAACATTATTTTGATTCAACGTTAAACATGGCTGCCAGTGGCCATCTTCGTTTACATAGAGTTATATAATGAAAACTTGTAGCGACTACTCCTCTGAAACTTTTTAACGGATTTTCATGAAACTTCACAGGAATGTTGCTCTTGATGTCTAATTGATCCTAGCAAAATTTCAGGTCGGCCGGAAATTCAAGATGGCCGCCATGGCTAAAAATAGATTTTCAAAATACAAGTTTGTAGCGACTACTTCTTGAAAACTATAAGTGATATTGATATGGGACTTTTTCTAAAATGATCAGCATTACATGATGTTGATCCTTGCCAAAAATCGTTTTGATTCGATGTTAAACATGGCTGTCAGCGGCCATCTTTGTTTACATAGAGTTATATAATGAAAACTTGTAGCGACTACTCCTCTGAAACTACTTGACGGATTATCATGAAACTTCACAGGAGTGTTGCTTTTGATGTCTAATTGATCCTAGCAAAATTTCAGGTCGGCCGGAAATTCAAGATGGCCGCCACGGTTAAAAATAAATTTTCAAAAAACAAGTTTGTAGTCACTACTTCCTGAAATCAAAATCAATCAGTAGAGCTTCAAGGTCATTGACCTCTTGTTTTTTATTGTCTCGCCTTTTCGAAGAAAAAAAGAAACGGGTGTTGCTTTTCCGGCGGCGGCGGCAACATTCAAGTTTTGCGTTTAGGTCATTTTCTCACAAACTGTATGCACTAGACCTTTCAAACTTTGCTTATAGTTGTATCATGGGTGGTACATCGCAACGTGACAAAGCAAATGTGGAAGTGACCTTGACCGTCCAAGCAAAGGGCAGATAACATTATAATTTTTACCTTCAACTTTGGCATTTAGGTCACTTTTTCACAAACTGTATGCACACCTTTCAAACTTTGCTTATAGTTGTATCTTGAGTGGTACATTGCAACATGACAAAGCAAATGTGGATGTGACCTTCACCATCCATGCAAAGGGCAGATAACTTTAATTGTTACATTTACATCACTTTCTCATGAACTATAAGTATTAAAGCACTAGATGTTTAAACCTAATTTATAGCTTAATCTTTGGAAGAAAACATATTCTATTTTGACATAGTTGTGTCTTGGGTAGTGCATCTTTTTGGATGCATGAATTTCATCTATGACCTTGACCTACTTTTTTTAATTATTTGTTCGGTTAATATTTTTCGATTTTTTTTTTTTTTTAAAATTGAATTTTTATTTGATTGTTTTATTAGCTCGACTGATCAGAGCTTATGCCGTGGTGCGTCGTCCGTCTGTCCGTCCGTCTGTTAACTGTTATTTGTAGCGACTACTCCTCTGAAACTACGTTATGGATATTCATGAAACTTTACAGAAATGTTGCCCATGAGGTCTAGTTGATCCTAGCAAAAATTCATGTTGATGTGAAATCCAAGATGGCCGCCAAAGCTAAAAATAGATTTTTAAAATACAAGTTTGTAGCGACTACTTCTTGAAAACTATAAGTGATATTGATATGGGACTTTTTCTAAAATGATCAGCATGACATGATGTTGGTCCTTGTCAAAAATCGTTTTGAATCACCGTTAATCATGGCTGCCAGCGGCCATCTTTGTTTACATAGAGTTATATAGTAAAAACTTGTAGCGACTACTCCTGAAACTACTTGGCAGATTTTCATGAAACTTTACAGGAATGTTGCTCTTGATGTCTAATTGATCCTAGCAAAATTTCAGATCGGCCCGAAATTCAAGATGGCCTCCACAGCTAAAAATAGATTTTTAAAAAATAAGTTTGTAGCGACTACTTCTTGAAAACTATAAGTGATATTGATATGGGACTTTTTCTAAAATGATCAGCATGACATGATGTTGATCCGATTCGAACATTATTTTGATTCGACGTTAAACATGGCTGCCAGTGGCCATCTTTGTTTACATAGGGTTATATAGTAAAAACTTGTAGCGACTACTTCTCTGAAACTACTTGACGGATGTTCATGAAACTTCACAGGAATGTTGCTTGTGATGTCTAGTTGATCCTAGCAAAATTTCAGGTCGGCCGGAAATTCAAGATGGCCGCCACGGCTAAAAATAAGTTTGTAGCGACTACTTCCTGAAATCAGTAGAGCTTCAAGGTCATTGACCTCTTGTTAGTTACTAAAATATTTACAAACTTTCATTTAAGCATCATTGACTTTTTATTTTTAAGTCCAGCCCCCGTTAGGCGAGACATGTGAATCCATGGATTTCTTGTTTTAATTATTTTTGATTTTTTTATGAAATTTGACGAAACTTAGCAAGAAGCATTGGTATGATTTCTTCTTGTACCTATTGCGTTTTTTTCCGGTTCGTTGACTTTTGATGGAGTTACGGCCCCTTGACATTTTTACTTTAAATTTTTTGTCGGTGCTACTCCTCCTAAACGCCTTGTTGGATTTCGACGAAACTTGGCAGGAAGCAATGGTAAGATGTCTAGTTGTGCATATCACGCTATTGTTACAGTTCGCTTGTTTTTGACGGAGTTATGGCCCTGACGTTTTTGCTTTAAATTTCTTGCCGTCGCTACTTCTACTAAATGGCTTGTTGGATTTCTATGAAATTTGGCCGGAAGCCTCGGTAAGATGTCTAGTTGTGCAAATCACGGTTCTTGAGCAATCTTAAACTTGCACAGATTGTATATGACCATAAGATTTAGGAGAGGTTCAATAATGGGCCAGTAGTCATGTGAGCAATATAGGGCTATCATGGCCCTCTTGTTTTAATATGGGAAGACTCTCAAATTTATCAAGCCATCGAAAGTGATTTGTATAAGTCATGGAGCTTGTTTTATAATCATATAAAATTAAGTATATTATAAATATTATTTACATTTCCAGTATATACTGCTGAGGATATCAAGAAAAGGTTAGAAGC
Source organism: Cyrtodaria siliqua (assembly GCA_037043455.1). Taxonomy (NCBI): domain Eukaryota; kingdom Metazoa; phylum Mollusca; class Bivalvia; order Adapedonta; family Hiatellidae; genus Cyrtodaria; species Cyrtodaria siliqua. The sequence continues at coordinate 84,621 of JAWPHD010010253.1, read as the reverse complement.
TCAAAAGAAAGAAGCAGAAGGGAAGAAGTTTGTTAAGTTGACAGATGCTGTAAGTGGCCAAATTCGCATCGTTGAAAATGGGGATATTACTTCAGACGTAAATAGCAACAAATTGCCAACTAAGGGATTTGTACGGAAAAAGTTTTGCGCCAAACCCTCGGAACAAATATCGGCAAATCATCAGACAATATCAGGGAAAGTACGACCAGGATCCGAAGCCATCATTATAAAGACATCTGCAAAGCCATCGGGCAACTGCAGGCAACCAACTGTTATACCTCTAACGAAAGAGCAGATAGATGCAGTTCTTAGATCATTGAAGGTGCCTGTGCCACTCAGTAAAGAAAACATTTCTGATGCCACAACTCAGTCCTCCCCTGTTGATGAACAGATGAATTCCGAAGAAACAACACAAATGGAAGGTTGTGACTTGAAGGAAGTGAACGAGAAAACCCCAATTGTCACAGTTAATACCCCTGTGAAAATTAAACGTTCGCCACCCGATGATGGGACAATCCCCATGGAGAAGAGAATAAAGTTAGACTTCCCATCACCTTCGTCGGAGGACGACCAATCGCCATACCCTGGAAACCAAGAAACGGCAGTTTCGCGATTTAAAAGAAAAGCTTGCGATGCTTCTAAGCCCTCTCCTCAGAGGGCATTGCATCTTGCACCAGAGTTTGTAAACCCCACAGTGAGCCTGAACATGGTTCCTAGCGGCGATGCTTCAAGGATTCTTAAACCTCAGGGGAAGAAGATCGAGATTATTATAAACGAGTCTATGTCAGGACAGGCGTCGTTGTTAAAGACGATAAATGTTTCGAGTTCATCAGTTCAGTTGTCTAGCCAGCCAACCACTGTCTTGCATCTTCCGATAGTGAGCATGCACAATAATCAGCAGAAGCTCGGACAGCGAATGACATTTCCAGTACCTATGCCTCACAGCGTGCACATTATCCAGGATCGCAATCGCCCAGTTCAGCACGTGATACAAATTCCAAGTCTTCCGGTCACTTTAAGTCCGACTCTCACGCCTATCAGCTCCACGGTGTCTAGTCCTGGGGGCATGTTCTCGTACTCGTACCCGGCCACTCAATCTAACGTCACCTACACAAACGTGCAGATTGTTCATCCATCGATGGTCAAGGACGCCAACAGTGTAACGGCATTGATACGCCCGATTGCAACCAAAGCAGTTGGGTCACCAAACCCCGGGTCACAAATTGTCGCGCCACAGTACATCGTCTCTTCTGCAATTACTCCCAGCACCTACCTTAATAAGACCCCTGGAGGGTTTGTCCCCATTAGTAATAGTAACATGTCCAAGTTAACGGTAACAACCAACTCAAACCCAATGGAGGTTCTAACGACGCAGAATCTTACGGGAATTTCTTCACTTGCGTAGTGCAAGGCTTTGTGCTTTCATTGTTAAGTATTATTGAGACATGCTTTTAATATCTTATTTTAAGTGCTTTTAATAAAGACTATTTATGCAGGTACCTCCATAATTCTTTACAAATTGTTATAATCCCACTGCGTTACATGTAAATCAAATTTAGTGTATACACTATAAAGATTAACTGAAAAATCCAAGAAATAATTCTTAAATTTAGGTTTTACATTTAGTATACATCTTACACTTTGTAATACATATGATAGTTTTGATGACATAAATCAACATTTAGAGAAATATACCAGAGAGTGACCAAGAAATTTTATTTCCATTTAAATCATTGCAAAATTTCAATAGAAAAATAAAACTGCTTCATCTGAATAGGTTGGAAAACAATTTGAAAATAAAATACTTGCACTTTAAAAATGAATTAAATGTATATCCAACAATAAACTGTTTGCATATTTTCAGTAAGCGTACAATTAACTGATTCAACATGTAATACATTGGGGTTATAACAATTGTAAAGAGACTTACGGAGGGTACTGTATATACATTAAATGTATCTAGTCTAAAATAATATGGCAAACCGGAATGAATGCTCGTTGTTGTAGAGATCCGTTTGCTTGGTCGAGCGGATATTTTTAAAGTATGTCTGTTACTGATGTGCCTGACGGAGGTTTTGAATAAATGGACAATGTGTCATATTGATGCAGACGGTTTAAAATGATTGACACATATTGTGCTTCGCATGTGCTGAAAATAATTAGGGAACCAACATGTACCAGTTAGGGAACCAACATGTACCAGTTAGGGAACCAACATGTACCAGTTAGGGAACCAACATGTACCAGTTAGGGAACCAACATGTACCAGTTAGGGAACCAACATGTACCAGTTGTCTTTCATGTTTATGACAAGGAGTACATGATTGTAAAAATGCTCACAATTTCGACTTGAGAAAAAGAAATTGTTGGGGTGTGGGACCCGGTGGAACATAAGCTCAATTTGAGAGAGAGAAATTGCGGGAAAACATGAAGCTCAATGGTTCTGAGAATAAGTAGAGCCAGCTATGATGTGTGTATTTATTTAATATTAATAAGAGGCTATATATGAACTATGTAAATGTTTGGGTCGATTGAATTCACGTTTCTATTTATTAACTGGCATTCAAAGGCAGCATATTTATTTTTTGTTTTGTACCGTTGTGTGCTGTGTGTTGATGGAATGTTTTTTCAATTGCAGTTCAAATCGTATTCAGCGTGTTTGGTGCAGAGTATGATAAAGCTAAAACTTGTGAAACTAAGGCTCTGAATTTATCAGTGTGTTATATGTATGGCATGTGAAGAATTGTATATTTCAAAATTAAATTGCAATGGTCAATTTGTAGATAATTTGCATTTATGTACAAAAAAAGACGGTAGAAATTTAAATTTATAATACAAACTGTAATATGATAATGAAATTGTAAACTGCTTTATAAAATGGTTTCAAGGGTGATTTTTGTAAATGTATGTTTTTTTGTAAATCTTGAAGCTTAGTGTGTGTAAATTTCAGTTAATATTTTTCTGTCAAAAATTAATATCCATGATCTCTTAATTAGAAATATATAAATATATATACAGTGTACACTTGTAATTAGACGATTGTGTGTGTATGTAGTCATAGCTGATAATTTGTCGCCCGCTTACAGGGCTTTTTTACCTAATATAACAGAGGCCTGTAAAGGGCCTCTTCCCAACAGAAAATTGGACTGTTTTTTCCCAACTGTGGCAGAAATATTTCCCAATCGGAAAACAGCAGTCTCTCAGAATTTGTGAAAAAGCATGAATTCTGCAGTGTGTTTTTGTCTGCTAAGTAAATTCTGACTTGGAAAAGTTAATAATTATGGTAAATAATGGATGACAATATAAATAAAGTATATTAATGTCATATTTACTAATTTATGAAACCTTGTATTTTCCCCAAAATGAGAAATAAGCGCGTTCTTTTTTCCCAAAATGGACAGGCCTGGGCCTCTTCCCAATTTTGTGGAAAAAAGCCCTGGCTTAGCATACACTTGCGGACACGTGGGGGTCACTTTGTCTCTTCTGTTGTTTTTAATGGTATCCACAGTGATTACACTATAAATTTGACACAATCACATTGGGTTGAACTTCGTGCCAATGTAGCCTATAACAAGGCGTAACCCCTCTGATGAATTTTCAACACAAATTACTCTCGGTCAATACATGTTCCGGAGAATGCTCGCTCCTATTGGTGACAGAATGTATTTGTTTCATACTCTAGAGACACGTTCTTAGCATGGTTATCAGTATTTACCCGGACAGTAAATTTAAAATCACTTGTCACAATGTAGATTATTTATTATAGCAATCTTTTATGTCTTAGTTTTAGATCAGTTGTTTAATTTTTTCTCCCCGTAAGCACACATACACATGTTTTTTTTTATTTATTGTAAAAAATCCTTAGTTTCAATATAAATAACAATAATATTTTAGCATATTTTTTATTTGTTTTCAGTAAAAAAAACTCATGGATAAAAATAAAGTTGTTGAAAATAAATTCTGAATATTTAAACTGGTTTTTTTTTTTCTCAATGATCCATTATTAACGGGACACATGGAAATCTTGAAGTCTTTATCAAGAATTAGAATTAGCCTCTCGATGTATTAATCCAGTATCATTTTGACTTTAAACCTGCTTGCATATATTTAAATACAGTTGTAAGTTTTCAACTTTTCTTCGTTATTCTATCATAGTTTTGAATATATTATTGATGAAATGTAATCAGCAGTTGGTAATTTTCAAACATATTTTGGTTTATACTATTCTTATAATTAATATTAATGATTGAACAAATGCAATTTATGCATGAAGAGGATGCCGCGGGTTTTGCAAGATTGCCGTATGTCCCTTTAATGATGACATTTTCTTTATAAAAACTAAGTTTGAGTGCTTTAGTAAGTATGCTTGTAGTTATACTTCTTTTGAGGGTTTGGGTGTGTTCATATTTGTGTATAAAATGAATTATGCAATTTGTAGTCAAAATGTCTTTCACTGTTAAAATTTAAATGCTTCATTAAACAATTTGTTACCATGAGTGAGAGAAAACGCTAGCAAAAATTAAATGAAGCTTTCGAAATTTTATTTAATGAAGAAATGTTTTAAGAATTTTATAACATAGATTATTTTATTGGGATGATTCTCTAAAATTTTGTTTTTATATCTAAAAAAAATGCAGCATGGATGTTTTGTTTTTGTTACTGATACCTAATGTTTTACAAGGAACGATTCTTTTTAAAAAGTTATTCAAAAACATACACTGGTGGTATGGTGCGAAATTTGGTGAAAAAAGGAATGGGATTTTTTTATATTGTTTTGTTGCATAATGTTTTTATCTACTCACAACATCCTGTTTATGTTGGGAAAAAAAGAAAAGAAAACCATGATTGCCTGTGTCCTTGTTGTGTGTGTAATTGAAGTGTCTCGTAAGAACCACCATGGTTGAGAGGTTAAATACGCTGAATTTGAAACGGTCTTGCCTCACCACTGCGGGTTCAAATCTCACTGGAGCTTGTGAGAAAGTGTTCTTACGGGCGACAGGAGGTATACAGTACTGGTTCTACCCAGAAACAAGTTGGTGATCTACCTCCACCCCTAAATACCGACCATCATACATTTCCTAAAAACAAACAAACAAAAAAGAGTTTACCTGTTGAACATTCACTGAGGATGGATGGATTCTATGTGACTGGTATTTATTGCAGGTTGGATCGAAACATTTAGATAGCACGATTAAATGCATGTTAACTGCACATGTAATGGTAGACACCTGATGGTAGACACCTGGTTAAACCGTGCTCAAGTGTGTGATTGTAGATTTGTGACAGAAAATTGTATGTTTCCTTTTGTGTCATAGATAACATTTAACATTTACAAAAAAATTGTAACTTTTGGAGTGTTAAAAAATGAAATCCCAGATTTCTGTTACTTTATATTTCCGGAATTTTCTGGTAGTTATTAAAACCTTCCAAAGATCTTTTGTTTATGGTGTTTTATTTTAGTTGAAGTCTTTCATACATTTATAAAGCACTGATTTTATGATCGATGTTGCTCAGTACAATGATGAGATTCTAGTATACTGTTGTTCATGGTTGAACAGCCTTTGTTACAACAGTGTTAAGATCATTGACTAGGTATTATAGTTTACACACAAGGTGTCGGACTTGTGGTTTCAGCAGATCTCTTTGTTGACGAGTTTTCTCTTTTGTTGGTAGTGGTAGGAGCTTATGATATTTTCAGTATATGCACAAAGTAATAACATTCCTCCCATCTGTATTGTAATGGAATTATTTGATGGAAGTTACAAAGGAGAGGTGTTAGAAAATTCAAGATTACAATGTCTTTATTGTATAAAATGTAAGAATGCTTAAAGTATTAAAATTGTCTTGTATGAAAAGACAATATTTTTGTTTGTTACTACCACTAAACAAAGGGGTGTGTACTAAAGATAGGGTGCAGTGTTTTGCTGTATGCAAAACCTATCCGACATCTTTGTACATAGCTGTCTCAATAAGAGGCAAAATACATGATCATTTCTAGCTTGCAAATCCATTAATACGTTAACACTGGATTAAACAGTATGTTCTGTTTTTATTGTCTGGACATTCAGGTCTGCATTATTGTCCATAAGAGGCAAAACACATAATCATTTCTAACTTGCAAATTCTTTAATATGTTACTGCTGGATTAAATAGATTGTTTCTTCTTTTTATACTGTCTGGTCATTCAGGTCTGCATTATTGTCATGATTATACAAGGAGCAATAAGCCATATAATCCAGGGGGTGTTAGCATTGAAATTACTGATACGTAGTTAAAATAGTTTGGCGTGCAACCCCCGATATATATTAGAAACTTTTTTTTTATATAGATTGTTTCTTTTAACCCTTGAAGTTCCATGACATGTGACGTCAAAGAGACTAGCTTTGTAACTACAAGTTGAACCAATACTAATATTGTTACTTATGGTTTCATTTAATGACGGTTAACATTTTGCTTTTGAGTCTGTTCAACCCAAACTCATTGTAAAGTATTGCTCAGTTTTCCCCCACAAATTGAAACATTGAGATAGAGTATATATATATATATAACTTAGCTATCTCTGGCTGATCAGTCATTTTCCCCAAAACACCCCTTTGTCACATAAATGGAATGGTCTTAATTCAGAAAAGAGCAGTTCATTATATATATGTAGGTGGTTAAGGGTTAAAGTTGATACTGCTTATTTGAAATGTTCAGATGATTTAATAGCAATACATGTTGAACAAGTTAAATAGCAGTTGCCAGTACTCATTGTTTGGTTATGGAAATGGGATTGTTATATGATATTACCATCAATTTACTATAAACATTTATTCATATATATAAGAGCTTCAGTCTTCAAAATATTTGAAGTAAAATATTTATTAGTTTATTTATATTTTGTTCATCCACTTTTTGTGCCATGTGTCCACTTCCTCTTTTGCATCTTGCATTGTTAAGCAAAAAGAGCTGGATATACATACAAACGAGAATTGGTAATTGCATATAAATAATTCCACACTACCTTTCCACTAGTGGCCCCGTGTGGTTGCCGGGGTAGAATACAGCCACTGCAATCTCACAAACACACTGTCATATGCAGAGAGGTAGGAACCTCCATTCATATTCATTTTGTCAGTTCCTACAATAGAATTTGCAGCAACTCTGCAGTTCTAGGCCCATTTTCCATATTTTATCTCGATGTACATGGAAGATGAGCCTGGCATGTTCATGCCTTTTAGGCGCCATATAACCTTTTCATGTGTTGGTGCACCTTAAAACCCTAATTCAATTCATTTTGTCAGTTTTTATTCTGCTCATTCAAGGTCTTTATCATGACACTATTTATGGAAGGTTTTAGGTCCATTCTCCATATTTTATCTTGATGTAAATGGAGGATGAGCCTGGCGCATTCATTCCTGTTAGGCGCCATATAACCTTTCATGTGTTTGTGCGCCTTAAAACCCAGTTTTATTTCCACTAGTGTCAACATACATAACAGTGTCAGCTTCTGGTGGGATAATTTATCTCAAGAATTAGTATTACAGTTTACAGAGGTATTACAAGTCAACAAGCCAGTTTTATACCAGAGCACTAAAACAGGCAATAATGATAAAAACTTTGTTATAATTTGTTGTACGTTATACAGACATTCATATTTCAGTTGCACTCTTGTAGTCCAGCAAGCCTCCCTCAGGATTTGGTTTCCAAATTATTTTTCAAATCAACCTAATACCTAAAGGGGCACCAGGCGATCTTGATATTTTTTACTCTACAATCTTGATTTTTGAACTTTGTGTCCCATTAGTTTTTCTACATAACTTGCATTTGTTCAGTCATTAATATTAATTGTAAGAATATTATCAGGCAAATTGTTTTGCATATTTCTAACTGTGGATTATATTGCACCAATAATATATTCAAACCTATGGTAGATAAAAATTGAAAACTCAAAATGTCATTTAAGTATGTGCAAGTATGTTTAAAGTAAAAAAATGGATTAACACATTGAGAAGCTAATTTTAATGCTTGATAAAAACTTCCAGGTTGCCATGTGTCCCTTTAATATGTGATTGAGGTTCAAGTTGACTGGTACCCATTATGCAGTATTACTCTACTGGTACCCAAAATCACACTACATTTTCCCTCACCAAAGTGAAAACACATTTTATCCCATACCTAACCCCTCCCACCCACCATTACCACACAGTAGTTACGTGTATGGGTGATGTTAAGTTTTGTATATTTTATTGCCTGCCCCAACTGTCTGTCAACCTGTGTGAATTTGATACGGCTGTCGGCATGCAATTGTACATAACACTTGTACTCGGTTCTGTCATAGCAGAATAAATGTAATTTATTTTTAAGCAATGTGTTTCTTTTATTTTGACTTCCAAGCATTTTTTGCAAAAAATTACTATACTGTAACATTACTGTACCTGTAACATTACTGTACTGTAACATTATTGTACTTGTAACATTACTGTACTGTAACATTACTGTACCTGTAACATTACTGTACTGAAACATTGTACTGTAACATTACTGTACTGTAACATCTTGCAAGAGTACTACCAAGCTATACATATCTAGTGTTTTATCGCTGTTCTTATGCTTTTTGACATTTTCGGAAGTGAAGTGCATATGGTTGTCGCCACTTGATACGATGTCTAGTAGCGCATATTGTCTGGATTGGATATTTGGCGGATTTACGGGACTTAGTAGTTTTTCAGATGTAAAGCGTTTCTGCTCAACGTCTGCGTTTTTCATTCGATTTTTATGAAACTAAGAGTAGAAAGTATCTAAAACACTTGGCTAATTGTTATCGGATCTTTTACAAACTTGGTCAAATGGTATATGGGCACAATGTCTCGGCCAAGTTCGATAATCCGCCCCAGCAGTTACAAAGTTATGGCCCTTGAATAGTAAAAAACTGCGAAATGAATGGTGTACGCACTCTTACTTGGGTAATTGTTATCCAATCTCTTCCAAACTAAAGTCAAATTGTATATGGGCACAATGTCTCTGCCAAGCTTGGTAATCAGCCCCATTGCCTCAGTCCAGAGTTAAGCCCCTTGGAATAGTAAAACTTTAGGAAATAGCTGTTGTCCGGACTCTTAACTTGGGTAATTGCTTATCAAATCTTCTCCAAACTGGATGAAATTAAATATGGGCACAATGATCGACCAAGTTTGATGAAGGGAAAAGGTGTAGATGGCAGTTTACTCCAACAACACTACCAATAGAAGCAAGTGTCCGACAGATGTGTCGAAACACTTTGTGAGTGTTTAGGGAAACACTTTGTGAGTGTTTAGGGAAACACTTTGTGAGTGTTTAGGGAAACACTTTGTGAGTGTTTAGGGAAACACTTTGTGAGTGTTTAAGGAAACACTTTGTGAGTGTTTAGGGAAACACTTTGTGAGTGTTTAGGGAAACACTTTGTGAGTGTTTAGGGCCAATTTGGGCACCTTGTTGTTGAACTATTTTGTGAAGTTGAACGGATCAATATGCCATGATATAACTTGTTTTCGCTACAACTATTGTTATATAAAGTCCATACTGTTGACTGAAAGTTGCATATGTTTATGCCCCTGAAGGGAGTCGTATAGTAATCGCATCGTCCGTCCGTACGTTCGTCCTTAAGTCCGAAACATTCATGTCTCGGCCATAACTTTGAAAGAACTGATTGGATTTCCTTGACACTTGCGACAATGAGAAGGTGTGTCGTGTACAAGAATCGGGTCCGTACCTCAAAGGTCAAGGTCACACTTTGAGGTCAAATTCCGGGGCATTTTACTTTGTTTTTGTGACTTCTTTTTTTAAGCGTTAACATGGTTTATGCCTCTAGATATATGTGATATATCATTTCTCCAACTTATGGGTGTTAACAATATATATGTTATTTTCCCTATTATTCGTATATTTTATGGAGGATGCCCTCGAGCATCCATGGACCTATGACGAGGAACACTAAACTTCTTTTTCATTGTTTTAAATTTTGTTCCACCTTTGCATATACAGTACTTTAATACATTTACCTTTCAATATAAAATAAATAAATTTACTAAAAACAAAATTAGATATAGTATATACTCAGCAAAAATTAAAAGTATCCACATTGTTTTTCTGCAAAATCTGAGACTAAGAAAGAACTAACAATTGTAGCATGATTTTCTTTTAATAGCATCTTTGATGTTCACACAAAATTTCATCGAAATATACCAAATGCTTAAAAATAAATCATTAAAAACATAGGTGTGAAAACGAAATTAACAAAACTTAACAAATGTAAAGATTCGCAACAATAGCACATATTTAGCAGTCTAAGCCCATTCAAATACACAGAAAAATGTTCTAAACCTCGCTAATATCTCGTGTCCACCGTTACACCGAATACACTCAAAAATGCGACATCGCATGCTTCTGACGTAACGACTGACGAAGCATCGAGCATATTTGGGACGTCATGTACGTCAGGATGACCCTATCCAAAGTGTTCAGGACCTTGCAGCAGCACTTGTCCACGAATGGAACGCATTAGCTCCAGAATTCGTCAGTTGTTACTTTAGAAGCATGCGACGTCGCATTCTTGCGTCTATTCTGTGTAACGGTGGACACATGAGATTTTAGCGAGGTTTTGGACTTGTTTCTGCGTATTTGTATCGACTGAGATTGCTGAATCTGTGCTATTGTCGTTACCTTTACATTTGTTAAGTTTTGTTAATTATTTCACACCTATGGTTTTTAAAGGCATTTGCTGTAGTTTTCCATGCGCAGCTTTTTTGGAGACTTCTCTTCTAAAACTATTGGATGGATATTTTACAAATTTACAGGAATGTTGCTTTTGATGTCTAGTTGTATATTTTGTCTTTTTTTCTTTTTTTTTTTCTTTTTTTTTTATTTAAATATTTGTTTTTCTTCTTTTGAATTGATTGTCTTTATTTAAATAAAGACCTATTATTACATACATAAAATAGGGAAAATATAGCATTTTGTAAAAATTCCAACAAAATTAAAAAATTTAAGCATAATGGTATGGTTCCAAAAACCAATATTAAATCTCAATATGCATGGTGACCTATACATTTAATTAAATATATTGTCTAAATATATGTTCAAATAAGTGCCTAGGAAGTTTGAACAAATTCTGTTATTAGGAACATAACAAAAAAAAAAGGGGAAAATATACCATTTCTATATAATTTCATACAAAATTTGGCCTTTTGGCATAGTGGTAGGGTTTCAAATTCTTTTTTTAAACAAGCATGGGGACCTATCATTTTTATTGTACATTTTGTTTTTATATATGTTAAACTATGTGCTTAGAAAGATTAAAAAAAGTCTGTTATTGGGAACATACAAAAAAAAAAGGAAATTGTTTTAATATGGGCTAATTTGTGCATAAATTGTGGTAATAGTCTCTACAGATTTTGTAAAAAAATATAGGTTTTACATAAAGATGAGCTTTAAATGTTATTGTAATTAAATGTTCTTTACTTTAATACAATTTTAGCAGAATTGTGACCAATGAATAAATGATTAGACTTCAAAAATATATTATTTAGCTATTTCATGGACTTGTTCAACTTTTTGGACATACTGACATGACGTGGCATTACAAATTATTTTTTAAAATTTTAACAAGCATGGTGACCTCCAATTATTTTTGCCTTTTCTGTCTATATATATAACAGACTTACTGTACAAAAAGTTTAAAGAAAATCTGTTATGCAGAAAAAACTATAGAAAATGTCTGATTTTTTTTTTTATTATTTGGTATATTTCGATGAAATTTTGTGTGAGCATCAAACAAAGATGTTATTAAAAGAAAATCATGCTACAGTTGTTACTTCTTTCTTACTGTCTCAGATTTTGCAGGAAAACAAAGTGGATACTTTTTATTTTTGCTGAGTATATAATATATCCTGAATTTTTCGTCTAAATATTTCAATTTATTCATGTTCATGGGAACCGTGCGGACAGGCGTGTGCTGCTCTTTGTATAGTTAAAACAGATGTTACAGGAAGACCAGTTTTGATCATTTTCTTATAATAGGTGTCAATTTTAAACATTCGAAGTCTTGAATGATTGCCTAGTTTCGTCCCCGACCGTTGTCGGCCATGACAAAGATACCCGTATATCTTTCTGTTGACATTGAGTGAAGTTTTACGACGGTACCTGATCAAACGGATCCCTACAGATCGATCAAATCTTTATGTCAACTGTGACATTTGCAGATTATATAACGGTATTTATTAAGCACACATTTTATCACCTGGTATTTGTTATTGATTCGCTGACTTTGACATGATTATGATCTGTGAGATAGCATTATCACTTGAGCGGTTCTTGCATAAGGCAAACATCTTAAAGCCGATTTTGGCGGGAAATCCTTTGTGACATCTGACGAGAAGATCCGAATTCCCGCCAAAAGTCTGGAATTCCGCACACACGCTTTATGTACTTAAACATGTGTGACAAAACTGTTGAGACTAAACTCTTATTTTGTAAAAATGGTTTTGTAAAAGCGGCTACACACTTTGAGAAATTTATTTCTGTTTTTATTAAACTAAACTTTAGTCAGTCGTTTATATTAATTAGTAAGTTGCACATTCATAAAAACAACAAAACCCACAAAAAAAAACTCATTTATATTAATAATTTGTTAACACAAATTGACAAATTGCTAAAACATACGATACATTCATAGTAATAAATTGCTAAAACATACGATACATTCATAGTAATAAATTGCTAAAACATACGATACATTCATAGTAATAAATTGCTAAACATGTTTGTGTTTAATCATTTAGGCTATGTATGTATGTATGTATGACGGTCGATTTTTTGTTGTGGAGGTAGACCACCAACTTATTCCTGGGTAGAACCAGTACTGTATACCTCCCTCCGTCCGTAAGAATCGACTAACATGATATAGATCTACACGATTTATATTGATATACGTTGCTGATTTATAAAATACACTTGCTAACGCATGAGCTATGCATTTACAGACATTTTTTTTATATAACATTTTATTCAATATTTACAACAATAACCATATAAACATTTCTTTATATATAAGTGGGAATTGTTACAGAATCCATTTTGTGTTTCAAGGCACGCCGTGACGGCAATCTTGACTTTTTAAACAGCAAGACTTTGAAGTAAAAAACACAAAAACAATACTAGTCATAACAGAATTATCTCTTTATTTAGGTTCTATCGTTTAACTCTTCACGGTTACCATCTTCACACCAATATACATCATTATATTATTGGTGCCCCTCGTGGTTACCGTGCAAAGAATAGGGCCACTGCACATCCCGTTAGAGGGGTATGCAGAGGGGTAGACCTCAGGCTCACCCCCATCCCCACCCCTCGAATTTTATTTTAAAAAATCATGTTCATTTTATCGTTTTTTGTTCATGCACATTAAATGCTTGATCATGACCCCTGATTGTTTCAGGTGCCGTCTCGCTCATATCACTAGAGCAGTGGCAGAAAAACAATAAACGAACGGAGTGTCTATCATAGAATTTACAGCAACTCTGCAGTTCTGCAGGTGAGAATTGAATTGAATGTTGTTTAACGGCTCATCAACACAGTATAGGTTATTTAGAGCCGCCCCAGAGAGAGGGGAAGGTTACATAGGAATCCGGGAACCTGCCCTACTCTTATTATCGAATAGATTCCTATGGTTCAGTAACGTGCTCGGAGGATAGACCGATACACGGGACCGCCCGGTTTACGTCCCCATCCGACGGACGAGGCTAAGGTAAAGTGTCTTGCCCAAGAACACACCGACGGAACTCAGTGGCACCACGGAGGATTGAACCCGGGGCCTCCGGTTACAAATCCGCCGCGCTACCGACTGCGTCACGCCAGCCCCTTTGCAGGTGAGAAGGTTCTAGGCCCATTCTTCATATTTTGTCTCGATGTAAATGGAGGATGAGCCTGGCATTTTCATTCCTGTTAGACGCCATATAACCTTTCATGTGTTGGTGCGCCTTAAAACCCAATTCAGTTCAATATCTTATTGGTGCAATATAATCAACAGTTAATACTCTGCAAAAATAATTTACGTCATACTATTCTTATAATTAATATTAATGGTTGAACAAATGCAATTAATGTAGAAAAAATAACGCGATGCCTTGGCGTGTGTCGCTTTAATGTCCGCACGCGTGGTTTCCGTACAACAATAGGCCAACTGCGCCCCCCCCCCCAATTCTTGCAACCACAAACACGCCCCAAATTCATGTTCATGAAATTTTCTATCCCCCCCCCCCCCCCCCCCCCCCCCCCCCCCCCCCCATTCTTGCAACCACAAACACGCCCCAAATTCATGTTCATGAAATTTTCTATCCCGCCAACGACAGGCAAGTTTAACAACAGACGCTAACCCTTTCAAAACCCCTTAAGGTACATATGTAACCTACATATCAATCGCCCTATTTTTATCGTTGTCAAAGCGGCGCCGAAATATGAGTTTCGAACTCTTACGCATTTTCAATTACGGATGCTTTAAGTACATGTGAATAAACATAGACTGTTAATAGGCAGACATGCATTATTTATTGCCTCAACACATGGCTAGAGAGTGTAAGAACGGTTTTATAGTGAAATTTGTCAGTTTAGTTTCTTTACTGTATTGTTTCATGTGCTACTTGAGTGGTGGCAGAATACAATGATCGTGGCTCCAGCGAAAATGAAGTGTTTACATCAGCATTTGAAGCGACTCTGTAGTTCTTCTGTAGGTGGGTATGTGCTAGGCCCATTCTGCATACATGTATTTTGTTTTCGATGTAAAATGAGGGTGGGTCTGGAATGATCATTTCTGTTGGCGCCATATAACCTTATGTGTAAAACACAGTTCAACTCTGGTCAATTCAAGCCTTCTCTCTTGCAGGCAAGAACATATCGTTTTGTTGCGACACCCGACGTACAGATGACGAAACTGGGGCGAATTGTTATTTGACGGTTTAGACAGCTCTTCCACAAACGTCTATTAAATTGGGTTGTGGTGAAGCAGTCTATTTAATGGTACATCTACACATTGAATAAATAAATGTGGTGATTCTTATTTATATTAATAACAGATTAAAGGTCAGGTGAAAGTCAGCATATTAACATATTAATAAAAATGGTAACATATGCATAAAGAAACGGTCGAATAAATCCAAAAATATAAAAATATCGCCGTATTGATCAAAAATAATGTTATAGCAATTACTATTAATACATGGATAAGGCGAGCAACACATGTCCGCTGTTAACAATCGTGAGTTTTATATCCAGCACTGCTGTTGTTGTTGTTTCTAAGGTTTAACGTCCCGCCACCCGATGACCCGATAGGACGTCCTAAAGGGATGGATACAACAGAGTCTGGATTTTATATATGTTGTATCAAGCATTAAGACGATGTGTTTAGTTCTAAGTTTTATATTCCCTCTACCGTTTGAGCCCCGAGAAGAACCCCTCATTGACTCGGCAGTATGTTTGGTTACTGGGCAAAGAATAGGACCACTGCAGATCCCGTTGGAGGGGAAGGCAGAGGTGTAGACCCCCACACCCAAATTCATGTTCATTTTATCATTTTTTGTTCATGTTCATTAAAGGTCTTCATCATGACCCCTGCATTGTTTCAGGTGCCATCTCGCTCATATCATTAGAGCAGTGGCAGAAAAACTATAACGTGGCTCCAGCGTAAATGGAGTGTCTACAATAGAATTTGCAGCAACTCTGCAGTTCAGGGTGAGAAGGTTCTAGGCTCGTTCTCCATATTTTATCTCGAGGTACATGGAGGATGAGCCTGGCATGTTCATTCCTGTTAGGCGCCATATAACCTTTCATTTGTTGGTGCGCCTTAAAACCCCAATTCACTTCAGTTCAATTCGGCAGTATGTGTGGACTTACCAAGCATAAAGATTAGCACCTCCATGTATTAATCCTGTATCATTTTGACTTCAGCAAGGCTTGCATATAATTAAATAATAAAAACGAGATTTCAATTGTCTTCGTTATTCTACCATTTGTTTTAAATATATTATTGGTGCAATATAACATATATATATTAAGAAATATGTAAAAACAATTTGCTTTGCACTCTTCTAATAATTAATGTTAATGATTGAACACATGCGCGTCATATAGCAAAAATAACGGGACGCATTGAGTTTTTAAAAATATCAAGATTGCCGTATGTCCCTTTAATACCATTGTTAATGTTTAATGACGACCTCTTCCAGAGAAAGTATGTTCTTTAAGGTGGCGATCAACACACATATATATAAGGTGTTTTTTTTATTAAAGGGTAGCGACACAGTCGAACCATCTTTATTATTGAGAGTTCTGAAAACCTTGAATAAGGGTGAAATAATTATCAAAATCGGATGATAAACAACAAAGATATGATCATTTGAAGGTTCTGTTGACAAGGATATGGAAGCCGCCATTTTGATAGCTATGACATCACAGTTTTAAATTACCATATATGGAATATTTATAAATATGAAAATTTACTGATTTACAGGGTAAAAAATGAAAGCAATTGTATGAAAAATACGTATTTCTTTGTTATCAATATTCCATATATGGTAATTTGGAACTATGACGTCATAGTTCTCAAAATGGTGGCTTCCATATCCGTCTTAGAACAACATTCAAACGAATGGTCATATCTTTTTTATTCATCATTCGATTTTGATAATTTTTCTTTCACCTTTTGCCAAGTTTTTCAGAACTCTCAATAATATATCTATTTGGCTGTGTCACTACATCCCCTTTAATACAAAATAAAGACATAATTTATTTATAAACAAAAATAAAGACAACAGTTCATCTTTAAAGACAAACGCAGTTTACGTGTCTTGTTGCACTTAATGACTGTTGCACTTAATGACTGCAATGCTATAGTCACACGTGATTCAGCGACTGATGAACGCTTGAGAATATTTAATGTCGCAAAGCACGCATGCGGTCGGATAATCGATACGTAAATATTTTCCGTGTATGAATTCCCCACCATTTTTAATCAATAGTCAGAAATTCTGGAGTGTTGTTTCATAGGAATGTGCATACTTCTGACGTTGTCATGGAGTTTTTTCTTTAAAATGTGAGGTTTTAAACAGTTTCACGTTTGACGTAAACAGTGTTGAAAATATCGTCTTATACTTAAGCTTCACAAAGACGCATGTAAATCTTCGAAGCTGTTGTCACATGTACATAGAAGGAAAGTGTTTTCGTTTGCGTTTGACATGTGTGTGCTACTTGTGTGTCGTACGTAGCCGTCAGTATGTTTTGTTATTGATTACGTGGTAAACAGCATACTTTTTGTATACATACATACCTACTAAAGCAAATATCAACATAGTAAGTAAGCTTAACTTTTCAAACACCTGGATGTTTTAAAAGAAACAATACTCAGCTTAGACGCTTTCGAATGAACACGAACTGTTTTAATACCGTCTGCAAAACTGACGTCTGCTACCGTCTGCTACCGTCTGCAAACTTACGTAAGCAGAATTACAGAATTACCGTCTGCAGACGGATGTGGTGTGATAACGAGACACTTTAAATGTTAACAAACTTTGAAAAACAGTCATGAAATTGGCGAAATTCCCAAAAAGGCATTGGTTTTCGAGCTTTCTGAACCGTGATTTGAGTCCGACCTCAAGTGGGGCATCGAAGAGCATCTTTGAGAACGGCGGTAACAGCAAATCAGGGGACGCGGAGTTCATGCCAAGCATGTACAAGACAGTTGGGTAAGTAGTTGTAAAACACAGTTAAGACTTAAGGATTGTTTTTTTTTTACATATATTTGCTTGAACATAATCTTCAATAAATCCTCCATAAAGGGAAGTAGTATTAAAACTTTAAACTGTTTCTCTTTTATTCAATATTTCGGCCCCTTGGTCCTTTTCAAGAAGAAAAGAGTTCACGAAACACGTATGTCACGTCCATTGACGGAAGTTATGACTTAACGCCATGGCTGCGCTTCATGTCCAACTTACGTCGCAAAATGGACGTATTTTCATGTCACATAAGTGTTTCGTGAACTCTTTTTCTCTTGAAAAATGTCAAGGGACTGACATATTAAATAAAAGAGTAACAGTTAAAAGATTTATTTTTTTATTTTTGAACAACTAGCACTTTATAGAGTATAGGGACATGCATATCAACTGTTGCATATACCAATGCTAAACAAGCACATTTATTTAGCTTGCTGATTGTTCTAGTTTTATAAACTGCAATTATAATTTAAAGATCCATTCATGCATCATTTCAAGTGTTTTGTTTGATCATGATGTTCACTCAGCTATATAGTGTAACTTCACATACTGGGTTTATAGTTAATATGTTAAGACAGAGGCACCATATGTTATTACCAGGTGATTGTCAGCATGTTAGTTTGTTCAAGCACCACAGTGATCCTTGCCCCACTCCCACTGGGAGCTCAACTTGTAAGTGAGAAGTGTCGATTCTTACGGATGGCTGAAGATGTACAGTAATGGTGCTACCCAAGAATAAGTTAAAAAAAAATGACGTTAAACACCAAACAACTAACAACACAAATGACCGAACACCGCTATGTTGATTGGGTTCGTTGGGGGATACCGTCCAAACAAGACTTATACACAATTATTCATATCATATTGTCGTAAGGTTCATCTCTTTCCGGCTTTCCACAAAGGCCCATCATGACTTTTGTAACATATGGTTTTCCATGCCATAATCTAGGTTATTATGCGTATTCATTTATGGGCCTATAACATTGAATAGATAAAGTTGTTAAAGAAATATACTGTACATTTCATATAAAACATAAAGCATTTACCAGCTAAACACATTGAGACATACATGACCGGTGGTAAAAACATTCAAAAGAAGTACCAACATCCATCAATATTTTTGCCTTTGTATTGCTTTCGTATTTCGAAGACAACGTCTCTAACATTGTCATTATGTGCGAAATTAAACTTCTCCCTAGTAACATGGAATCCCTCGTAACCATGTATTAGCATTCTATGAATAATCTGAGAATATTATACAACATGTTGAAGACAAATATTAGCCATAGGCAGCTAGAACTGGCAAGATAGACATCTTACATTAGTTATTAACATATCACGGCGGTTCCATGGGTATGTTATTCAAGATGAAAATATAGAGATTATTTAACTGCTGGAATCGATTATAGGGAAATCATTCATGAGATGATAGGCGTGTGGTTCTTTTCACGAACGAGAATAAGCGAGTAAAAAAACAACACACGTCTACCATCGAGTGAAGGATTTCCATATAATCGATCACAACAGTTAAATAATCTATTTATTACATTTTTAATCAGATTATGTATGATTTTAACCCGAATTATTCACTTTATTTAGCGTTATCGGAGGATGAGGTCGACATCAGCAACACGTTATTGACGTCATAACTCAGCGTCACAGTTAGTTATTTTTGTGTTCGGAACTAGTTATTAAAATTTAGGATTATGAATATCCTTTCACTGAGAAATCCCTATCTTTCACCCACAGAAATGTAATAAAACTTTTTTTTTAGAAGTTGCTTTATATTGTCCTAGAGCAGAGGGAAAAAAAGTTCTCTGTGTAACTACTTTTTTGTGTGCTGTGAATTACAGCAGTACTACATTAGATGTCGTCTGTTGATGGCTCTCATGTTGTATACATTCCTTGTGGCGCTTGTTGCTGCTAACGAGTTTTTTCTGACTTTGAGTTTCAGACTCAATTTTAAGAATTAATAAATTATATATCAGCGGAACAGACATTTTTAGTGGTAACTACAATTCCATTACCGTTTTTAATTGTTTGCGAAATAAATAATTGTTTGCGAAATAAAACAATCAATGCGAACGTTATTATGATTTTAGGTATTTTTTTTGCTGAGAAAGAAAGAAAATCGCGATGTATTTTCATTGAAAAATTCTACCCAACAAAGAGTAAGATTTTTTGTTTAGAATGTCTATCCAAAAACAGCTTCTATGTGTTGGATGAATCTAAATTAAGACACTGTTACGTGTAAAATGTAACAAGAAAGGAAGAAAAACCAGCAACAACTATTTTTATAATATAATCAACAAATCCGATATACGAATAAAGACCAAATAATATTAGCAAGTGTCTCTTTAATCTAAATTGCCAAGTGCCCCTTTACTCCAATTTCACTTCAAGATTAATTCAATAGCCCAATTGCAAATAATCCAATAATCCAATGTCACTAGATGAGCACAATATTTGTTTATCCTCTCACGATATATTTTAATTCACAGCATCCAATATTGTAAATTCTCAATATATAACGAACCTATACATCTCAGTATGTAAACAATACATTATAATTTACTATAATATAAACACTGGATGTCAATCAAACAGTCGGGTCTAAAAATATCCAGTTACCTATATATTTGCTATTAATAGAAACAATTTGACAGCTGAATCAATAAACATGTACACTTACATAGCATTATATACACGCTAAAAGTTTTCTCCCAAACTATCAAAGCTAACTAACGTTATTTGATATTTTGTCCCAGCCCCGTGTGGTTCCCGGGTGGGTGGGGGGAGGGAGATGTGTGTGTGTGTGTGGGGGGGGGGGGGGCGTTTGTTCAAGGGGCAAATAATAGGGCCACTTAAGATCCCTTTGGAGGGGTAGGCAGAGGGGTAGAATCCCCCCAAATTCATGTTTATTTTATCATTTTTTGTTCATGTTCATTAAAGGTCTTCATCATGATCCCTGCATTGTTTCAGGTGCTATCTCGCTCACATTAAAAGAGCAGTGGCAGAAAAACAATAAACGTGGCTCCAGCGTAAATGGAGTTTCTACGATAGAATTTGTAGCAACTCTGCAGTTCTGGGTGAGAAGGTTCTAGGCCCATTTCCATATTTTATCTCGATTTACATGGAGGATGAGCCTGGCATGTTCATGCCTGTTAGGCACCACATAACCTTTCATGTTTGGTGCGCCTTAAAACCCAGTTCAATTCAATTGTCCCAGCAACAGTCCTGAGTTTATATAGGAAAAACCGAACAAAAGGTATATAATTTATGCTAAATTGTTCATTTATATACTGAAAATCATTTGGTTGAATTGTACACCCCTTTTTCATAGTGATATCTTTTTTCTTTAGAACTGTGTTTAATCCGCCGTTATAATTGGTGTACAAATACTAAATAGAATTCACAAAGAATTGTTTTTCTTCAGTTATACTTTGTAGCATTTTCATACGGTGGTGTTCAGAAGTTGGAAGATGGTGTTCAGAAGTTGGAACACTGACTCAACGGGTATATTGTATGTCTACTTATTTTGTCTAGAGTGAAACAGTACATTACTATCTTTCAGGTTGGTGTTCGCGGTTATCGGTGTTCTGGGAACATTAAGGTGGTTCGTGTACTTGGTTATCACGCTAGACGGCCCCGTACATATCCAGCCAGCCGCCCCTGTTTCCAACGTTGAACAGGAGCTGTCCCAAGAACAAGTAACTGATAAAGCGTCCAATGAATGCAGCTTGGATCACATGATCGACGACTTTACCAATCGTCTGCATGTTCTGGAATTGGCATTTAAGGAGCAAGTTTATGCACGTGAAACGATAGCACGCGAGATTAACGACCAATCAGATATTTATGGAACGCTAGACCGAAAACTGACACTGTTCTTGGAAAAACTTGACAACATTAGCGTGGAATTTGGTAAACTGGAGTTAAAATACAGAAACATATCAAACAGACTGTATTCCGATGGTAATATATTTAAATAATGTTCATTTATACCCATCTGACAATGATGGACATTAGTAATTTAATTACCTTGCAAAAAGTACTCTCATTCCTTTCAGTTGGATTACTCTGATGTTTTTGTTGAATCACCTAATAGCTGTCTCGATTTCTATCTACAGCAAGCAAGTATTCTTTTAATTTCCAAAAAATCATCGGTAAAACAACATCATAATTAATTGTGTAAGAGCAGAACGGTTAAACAGATGAAAAACTCAAAATCCCTAATGGCATCAAGGATAAATTAATTGAGTAAGAGCAGAACTTTTAAACAGATAAAAAACTGAGGATACCTAATGCTATCAAGGGTAAAGACAAACGTTTCCAAATTCAAAGGACCAACGTTTTTTAAAGAGCATTTTAAGGGAATGTTCGCCATTCTGGCTATACATCTGAGAGGATGAAAACGTCTTTATGACATTTAACCAGTCAACACGTTTGTACATTAAATGTTAACGTATTATTATTAGATTCCTAAGTACAAGCAAACACATCCCGATAATGTCACCAAACCAACATGATAGATAGATAGTTTATTTCAAAATCCAAGAGGCACTAAGGCCCTTGTGGTACAAACATATACATAAAAATAACATGACAGACAATGTAACAAAATAGTACAAATGCATAGTATAGTTAGTCATTTCACATTTCCAGTGGAGAAGGTGATGCACATTTGAGTGAAATACTGTTTCTATACAACAAAATGCATATATCATTAATACATGTATATCATTAAAACTAATTCGTATTACCTATTTGGAAAAAGGTACTCATTTCTTTTATTAAAAGCCTTATAAATAAAACTAGCTAGATTTCTTATTTGCTTTTTATATGTAGAATTAATCAGAGAAATGAACTTTTGCATATTCGGACGCATGAAATAATACGTTTCAATTTAGGGTTTTCTTGTGTCTGTATATAAAGGACATACTAAAACAAAATTAAATTCGTCTTCTAAAGACTGGCAAAATTTACATTTCCTATCATTAACCGGTGTTCTATATGGTTTGCTCCAACATCCAGCTTATATCTCAAGTCTGTGCGACGAAAAGCGAAGTTTAGTTAAAGCTTGCCTAAATTTCGATATATTACACATATTTAGGTAGGGTTGAAATCTAAAATTGCATAACCTGAAACCGTTAACACATTTAAAATCAAAAATATATTTGCTCACGAATACGGCATACGGCAGAACATTTATATGAAGCAAGTTTTATTAATTGAAAGGTCGATGCATACTTACCAAAGTCAAAATATACAAGACGTTATGCATGACATGACGTGAAGATATCTGTCTGAGTATATGGTGAGAGACTAACATCAAATCTCTTTCATATCAATATCAAAAACAAATCTGCGACAAGGTATGCGTCGGTATATACCAATGATTTGCATAAAACAAAAACAAATCTGCGACAAGGGGTGCGTCGGTATATACCAATGATTTGTAGAAAACAAAAACAAATCTGCGACAAGGGGTGCGTCGGCATATTACAATGATTTGCAGAAAACAAAAAAAATCTGTAGCAAGGGGTGTGTCGATATATACCAATGATTTGCAGAAAACAAAATAAAATCTGCGACAAGGGGTTCGTCGGTATATACCAATGATTTGCAGAAAACAAAAACAAATCTGCGACAAGGGGTGCGTCGGTATATACCAATGATTTGCATAAAACAAAAACAAATCAGCGACAAGGGGTGCGTCGGTATATACCAATGATTTGCATAAAACAAAAACAAATATGCGACAAGGGATGCGTCGATATATACCAATGATTTGCATAAAAGAAAAACAAATCTGCGACAAGGGGTGCGTCGGTATATGCCAATGATTTGCATAAAAAAAAAAAAATCAGCGACAATGGGTGCGTCGGTATATACCAATGATTTGCATAAAACAAAAACAAATATGCGACAAGGGATGCGTCGGTATATACCAATGATTTGCATAAAAGAAAAACAAATCTGCGACAAGGGGTGCGTCGGTATATACCAACGATTTGCACATAGACATTAGACTACCTGACAAAAATGTTATCTCAATAACGTCCTTCGTAAACTTCGTTGGAAGTACAAATAGTGTCCTTGTCTAATTTGCCGCGCAACAGACACCTTTTTTGTATTGTTAGAGGACAAAACAGGAATTTTTCTTCCGAAAAAAAACAAAACAAACAAAACAAAAACATATTTGTGTTATATAAAATGTTTTTGCCGGTATAAGTTTTTGAAGAAATACCATACTTAAAAACATTGTATTTACTGAAAAAGTAATATCATATGTAACGTTGTGCAGTTTTTTATGAAGCCGTTTAAAAGATAAAAGGGAAGGGTTTAAACTAATGTTGGTAGAACTTGTTACCCGACCCATTTGTCATAATAATATTTCCATTGTATATATGTGGATAACATTCTGTATGTAACACATTATTGGCAATAAAATATGTTTAAATCATAAAAGGCTTTAACTTTGTTTTTTCTTAAAATTTCACGGTAAAAAACCGGTGAAAGAAAAAGGAAATTGTATAAATATTAATTTATGTCTTATTGTAAATGAAATAATTTATATATCAGTGGAAAGGTCTCATCAAGACGAAAAGTTTGATATAAAAAGTAATTACATGTGACTAACCTAACACTCTAAAAACGTCAAAAACGTTGAAAACTGAGTACAATGGGACTTTTATGAAAAACGTCAAACATAGCCATATTTGAGACGTTATCATTAAAGACATGTTTAAATAACGGCAAAACAAAATTCAGATTCAAATCGCAAATATCTTCAAATTTACAAATATAAGTAGTTCATATGCGTACCCTTAAATTTTCGAATAGGTCAATTCCCTCTTAACAATGAAATTAACTAAGGTTGAAATTATTTAAAAGTACACAACAAACAAACAACAAACAAATAAATAGTGTAAACACCAATTGTATTATGTTTCCATGCTTTCAGAATTACTTGGAATGCTGGTGGTGCTAGTACTCATTCTAGAGTTGTTTTATTGGTGCCGTCCACGTGTGCACGGCCTGGTCAACAAGGTGGCAAAATTCAGACCACAGTTAGCCAAACTACTGGTCAGGGAGAAAGAAAGAAAGGTAGTTTTTATTTTAATATAGACAGTTGGTCCAGTAATTATTGACATTCATACTAGCGTTTGTTTAGTGCTGTGTGGCGACCGTAAAAAGTTGCCCCGGCTACAGATCAGTAGTGTTATTACTTACTGGTCATTCGGGATCATAAAGCCCAGTTTTTGCGGCTTTATAGTAGAATAACGCTTAAGCCGGTGCTAGGAGGCGTGAGAGGTGTTGCATTACATGAATAGACTCAATATAACCAAGTCTGCTACTTTTATTTCTTGTTTGTGCTTTTGTTGCTTCCAAGGGATTTACTTTTCAGTATTTATATACACATGTATTTTTTTGTTCCACAAACAACTCTAAAATACAATAGAGCACATGGCGAATGTTTGTGCATTCCCTACCAGGGTCACCATGTAACCAGAAAATATCATTTTCATATATATTTGTTTAGTTATCTTTGCCCTTTTTAAAGTCTAAAATATACTTCTGCACGCACCTAATGCATTCTAACATAAAAAAATCGGGGTGGGGTGGGGGGTGGGGGTGGGGCGGCGCGATGGGGGCATGTCCCCGGACCCCACTACCCCCTAGCATAATGACTTTAACTGCGGGCCTATGCCGTCAAAAAGGCCAAGCTACGCCCCTGACTGTCATTAGTCATGATCTACTTATCTACAAGGAACGACAACTCTGGGTAGAGATTGATGTTTGTGGGAACCATTGAAGGTGGAGCTTGGCGGTGAATGTCGGAACTATCATTATTCATGATCTACTTATCTAAAAGGAACGACAACTCGGGGTAGAGGTTGATGTTTTTGGGAACAATTGAAGGTGGAGCTTGGCAATGAATGTCGGAACTATCATTATTCATGATCTACTTATCTACATTTCACCGCCGACCAGCTTCGGCAGAAGCAAGCGCCCCAAACAATTTGTACCGTACATATATGACACTACTATTTATGAATTAAATAAAGGGTACATGAGTTTCATTGACCTATACACATACTTGGCAGAAATGTGTAAACATATTGTCAACCGTTTTATGTGTGTGATGTCATATCTTGCCTTTTATTCATCTCAGACTTTGTTGTTTGTTTCTATGCGTGTTTGTGGCTGACTCTGGTCCTTGAGTGCTATATTTCCTGTTGACTTTTACATCTCCTTATATGGTTATTTATTTTACAGGATTCTTCTGCCCCAAGCACACCAAAACGCACGTGTGGAGTTGGACTTCGTAATGAAATTTGCGTTATATTGTTTCAACGTGAAAGTGCCAATACCGTCTTTCTGAACTTGTCCGAAGCCATGCTGCGTCATCTAGAAGGGGTCAAGGTCGCTTCAAAGCCGTACTATGCTGTGTTTTCACACGAAGATCTCCGAACTATGCCGCATGTCCGCCTTTATGTCATCATTATAGACATGGAAACAAGGGGATCGTATATCAATGGTTCTGAGAAAGATTTGGTAATCACGACAGTGAAATATACACAATCTATCGGAGGTATTTCGTTACCTTTATTTTGATTGTTATTCAAATGTGTCTCAGCTGTATAGCCTATACCTAAACATACATATGATCTGTATGTAACATACCACCACCTGAGGAGGTAAATGATTATTTTTCTCTTACCTTTTTTGGTAACAGTCATATATTAATAATAAACGAATTAACGTTTCAAAGGCAGCCACTTTGATATATTGAAGACGTACTGAAAACCCATCACCTTGATTAACATAGTGTGTGTGTGTGTGTGTGTGTGTGTGTATGTGTGTGTGTCAACATAGCTAACACTGAGTATAAATCGTCAACACTATTTGATGATGATGCTTCCCATTTAGATAGGTCGGATTTAAAACTTTGAGTTAGATAGTTTTGCAAACGTTTCTGGACGTAAGGTAAAACTACTAAGATTGTTTGGCAAGACAGAAAAAATAACAGTTCTTAACCGATCAAAACAAAAGGGGAAATCGGATTGCAAAAACGTAATGTAAACAAATGGCCAAAGTTTTGGCCAGTAAGGAGATAAATATACAAAAAAGAAAATGAAATATCATTTTCAGATATTTCCTTTCATTCGTATCAATATATACTATAAAGAAAATAAGTATAAAAGTCGAAGTATCCATTGATTTTTTTTTATATTTCAGGACAAACCGTTGTGGTAATAGCTAACGACGATGGTTCAAAGAATCTCACTGCCCATAGTATGTTTAACACGTCAATACGCATGGTAAGGGCCAACGATTGCCTCCAAGACCTGGCAGCCAATGGGAGACTGTTCAGCATGTGGCAGGAAATGACGTCACATCAGTTAAGCCATTTACGAAGAGTTATTAAGATGGTTTTAAATTTGAAACTGACCATTCGGTAATGAAATAACGTTTGTTTTTAAACGAATGAAAACAGTTACATTTTCAAGATTGCATTGAGCTGGTCATAAAGGCAAGTGGTGAGAGAAGAAATGAAGCCAGGTTTGATGGAATATTCAATAGTTTTTCATATCCAAGTGTTCGTTATTTGGAGAAAATGTGGGATTCATCTTCGGAATTATTTTAAACTTGTGTGATAGAAACAAGTCATTTTAAACATATGTTTTTAAAGACGTAACATATATACATTTACAAACCAACGTGAATACTTCATATTGTTTGACACACGCATACCATTAAGTATTTTAATACAGGTTCAAGTGTGTGTAAATGTTTGTATTTCAAATATTGAACACTTTTTCGGAGAATGAAATAACATGCTATTGAAATAAATCAGCTGTTTTGCTCAAGGGTCTTTTCTGACAGACACATCTGTATTTCCAATCAATGAATTGTATTTATTGTAGTGAAAACAACAGTAGGCTATGACAATCCATGATATGTTAATCAGATGTGGAGCCTTAATGTGTACTTTTATTAAATGCTCTATTTCAGATGTTGTGTTCACAATCGATTAACTAGCACTAAACATAAATGCTTATTTATTTTGGTGGACGTTTTTCCATTATTGACTTACAATTAAATATATAAATAAAGCAAAAAATAGAAGAAAAAAATCAGTAATTAATTAATAATTTTTAATATTTGATTTCTTTTTTTCTGGAAGAAATTGAATTTATGTATGGCATGACCTCATACAATCAGCACACATGTCGTAATTATTAATGTATACTCATCAAAATAATTTAAAGACCACAAAAAGAAACAGTAATAAGTATCTAATCTTTAATATCCTGGCTTTCTATAATGTATATAAAAATGTATTACAATTGTGTCACGTAACAATTGTAAAAGAATCCAACTAAACTGAAACAAATTAAAAAAGACAGTAAATTGTTCAATTACAGTACTTAAACAAATTAGCGAAATCTAAACATGGTCCTTAAATTATTTTGAGGAGTATATTACGGTTTGAAGCACCTGCATTATGTTCCATGTTTTACGAAATTGAATGTTGTTTATAATAGCAGTTCCGTTGCTTGTTAAATTGGGCTAGTGCTGCCTCTAGCGGACCGCTAGTCCTGCCTCTAGCGGACGATCAGGAAAAGACAATTAACCATTGTAAAACATTCTCTACCTGCAGTACTTGCCCTTTATTAAATAGAGATTATTTAACTGCTGGGTTCGATTATATTGAAATCCTTCACGAGATGGTAGATTCGTGGTTCTTTTCACGAACGATCGTATGCGAGTGAGAAAAAACAACAAAACACGTCTACCATCGAGTTAAGGATATATGTATTATGCCAGATCTATCTATGTATAATGGGCGTGAACAGAAAACCTTTGATAACAATGGCCGTAGGCACGAAGTTTCGAGTTCATAACACGGTGTCGGTTTTAATATGTTGGTGAGCCGTTAAACAGCATTCAATTCTCAATTCAATTATTTAAAGTTGTTGTTGGAACTCTATGTCAGTTAAACCAGGGAGTACGTTATAGGGAGGAGAAACGGGTTCATAAACGCTCTAGTTTATCGATTTATGTTGTCGCGCTAGAACGCCGCCATTTACTATTTTATCGATACAGGTAAATCGATCGTAAGCGCGTTACATTTGAAAAGTTAAATTTTTAGCCAACATCTCAAATTAGGCAGTTTTTACAGCCTCTTTTTACGGCTTTCTGTGATAATCAACATCACGAAATTACATTATTGACAAAGATAAATATGTCTACTATTCACTTTTTGTTATTATTAATGCCTAATATAACCCATACTTCGTATCTCGTTTGCAATAGCTTCACACCATTTTTAATTCTATAAAATTAAAAATTGAGCTGATATCTCAAAAGGCACATTTTCATCACCTCTTTTTAGGCTTTGTCTTATAATCACCACCATGAAATTACCTTCTTTACAAAGATAAATATGTTTACTATTCCTTTTTTGTTATTATTAATGCCTAAATAACCCGTAGTCTCGTATCTCGTTTGCAATAGCTATACACTGTCACCATTTTTTATTTGGCGCAGAGTGGCGCCATCTTTGTTACACGGAACCGTCTGGTAAAATGTGCTTTTAAACATGCAAACAAATACACGCTCTGTATCAGAGGACGCAATGTAAATAAATAATACTTATGTTTACATTTAGCACCTTTATTGAGTTTGTAAGTGTAATAATTTATAAGAATTTGCTGTTTTTCACACACTCGCGAAACAACCGGAAATAGTCATTTTCACGGAGTAGTGAAACACATGCGCGACAACATAAATCGGCAAAACGAGCCCGTTTCTCCTCCCTATAACGTACTCCCTGGTTAAACACAACTTGTAAATTATATTGGATTTTTGTTTTGCAGGTTTTTTCATGTATTGAGTTGAAATTTAATAACCCTTCAGCATTCAGTATTTTTTTTATCAATGTGTTTAGATAGACTTATCATGTAATGCACTCCATAAATAGGCAGAGAAAACACAACTGTAAAGTTGTTTATGCTTCTGAAAGGATAATCTATCTCTTAGAAGAATCAGCTGAGTCGTTCTTTAATCCATAGTCTACAATGGTCTAGTGATGATGAATATACTTAGGAACACACGGCAATCTTATCTTTTATTAAACTCGCAGCGTCCCGTTAGTTATCTATAATTCTTATATTGGCAAATCATAAATATTAATTATTAGAACAGTGCTAAATGATTTTGCAAATGACTAACTCTTGATTATATTGCACCATTAATATATTTAAACATTTGATAGTTAATTTATTTATATGCAAGCATGTTTAACGTCAACATGATTCTGGATTAATAAATCGAGGTGCTAATTTTATTGCTTGATGCAAACTTCAAGATTGCCGTGTGTCCATTTAAATAGACGAATGCAACAGTTTTAAGCAGTAAATAGTACAGCTATTATAGTCTACAGGCTTAACAATAATTTTCAACATGAACACAAATTACAAGTTATGTAATGCTTATGTTTATATTTCTCATATTAAACGATTCCCAGAAAAACGATAAAAACAAACGACAGCTTGTCAGAACGTTAAATTAATACTTTATTTAAAGGGACATTGTCCGTAAGTAAATCATGTATTGAGCATAAGCAAATAACACTGATTTTAAGTGAAATATGTACATAAAGACACGAGCATAGACGCAAATAAGTATGTAGTAATGAACTCGTGACGTTGACTTTTTTATTTTATTTATTGTTTGTAAACATGGCTGCAGGGACCGCATTATTTATATTTCCCTTGCTCACGTGACATCCATTAGCGCATTAGATTTTGATCACATTAGGTCTTGCTTTACATCAATTGCCCGTCTAGCTGAATTGGTTACGCGCTCGGCTATTATTATACCCCACGCGAGTGTAATTTTAGTGTCGGCTTGAGTTCAAACGCACATTGCAGTATTTTTTTGTATTTTTTTTACCGCTATTGAATTCCGTCAAAACATCTTGTTTTATTTAGTAAATATTCAATGATGACAGTTATGGAATTTTTATCAACGTAGTTATTTGTGTTTTATAAGGTAAAAGTTACGGACATTGTTCCTTTAATGTCATGCACACACTTTGTATTGTGTTAATATTCTAATTTGCATTATGGCGAATATATCTGTCTAAATATATATATTGTATGCAATATGTACATATTCAATAATGTGTTCATATGTTCGTCAAAACTTGCCACTGAAAGTTGTGCCTTTATAGTGATTATGATAGATATTATTATATATGAACATGTCTTAAAGGAATCGTAATGGAACAATGTATACTATGTTTATCAGGTACACCTATTGTCAAGCCTTCTTTGATGTCGCGTACTTTTATATTTCTTTGTTGTGATCGCATTTGTTTGGTTTTGCTGTATTCTGTGAATGCCATATTTGCTGTGCGGCTTTCGTACATACATTTATTCATCTTACTCGAAATCATTCACACAATAAATATAAATATATATCAATACTGTTTACCTTTTCTTTATGTGTGTGCGTACTATAGGTTATTGAATTTGTATGGTGAAATATTACTTGGGCTAGTTGCTAAGGCAAAGGACGACACGCTTGCGTTATGATTCACTACACCGATTTCCAATAAATACTGATAAGAAATATCATTTGGAAGCAACAAACACAACCAAGAGAACAAAGTAGCAAACTCGGTCCTATTAAGTCCACCAGCAGAGGTAATTCAAGAAGTAAAACCTCTCACGCCCCAACCCCACCAGCACCGAGTACAGTTTTGCCCTTAAAATTCAATAATGTTTTATTGCATACTTTCATATTGTTTTCGATCTATAAAACATGTTTGATATTTTTTCATTATAATTATGTAACTTCTATAGCATTGTTGGAATTAGTATCTATAGCATTGTTGGAATTAGTATCTTGTACTGAATTTAAATTTTGACTATTTGTTAGCGTTAAAATCAGAAGGTGAGTGAATATTTCAATCTTTCACAGAAACTTGGTAAAGCATGTCGCTTTTATTTTGACAATTGGTTCGTTTCTGTTTCTTTACAGATGAAGTTTACAGTTACCAACTGACCTGGAATACCGGGGCCATGCCAATGGTTAATATCGTAGAATACTGCACGATTAGATCAATACAAAGTTGGCGGGACAATATGAAAGTATACAGTACATACTCAGTATAATGAATCCAAAAACAACTGTACATTTATAGGTAATATAAGTAAAACACAAAGCTGATCATGATATATATGAATATAAAAAACAAAAGCCTAGAAAGCCAGACAGCAAGCTCTCACTAAGTCGGGCAGAAACCAGAGCAACAAGGGCACGGCATGACGAAACACATTAAATGTTATATTTAGTCTTCTTAGAGGGTCTCCTACAGGATTCCACAGAGATCTAAATGCACACAAGACTGCTATCAACTTCTGTATTTCTTCCCTTTTTCCAGAATTAGGTAGATGTCACCTCTTCAATGTTCTTAGTCATGCTCACTTTAATCTTTAAAACATATTTTGAATATATTAAATGAATTTCTGAAAGCAAAAGTGACAGGTCACCATCGTATTCCTCGTATAAGGAAATAAAAAAGCGTTCAGCTTCAACACAATTTGAACGGTAGAATACGAAATAATATATTAGCTGATGGTTGGTTGAATAGTGTTTTTCTTCATTTTTAGCACATATTTGGGTTATCTATGACGTTCGATGTTTCGTGTTGGAGGCAGACCACATTTTCCCCCTGGGTAAAATACCTCGCGCCATCCGTAGGAATCGACCTTTTCTCATTTACAATAAATAGTGAAAAGGGGATCCTTTGGAAGCAACACACACAAGCAAGAGAGAACAGTAGCAGAGTCGGTTTAATTGAGTCTGTTCATGAGAGGTAATATAAGAGGTAACATAATTTGCAGCACCTCTAACGCCCCTAGTACCGACTTAAGCGGTATTCTATAAACCACACATATTGGGCACACGTCGAGGTACCAGTGGTATTCGAACACACAGCGGTGAGAGTCGAGCAGATTAACATTCGGAACTAGATATTAAGTCACTAACTATAGAAAATTAAAACGAAAGAGCAATAAAGAACGTGAAATGGTGTGTAAAGATATTTCAATAAAATACCCTGATAACGCGGCAGAAGGTTGGATTGTTTTTCAGTAATGCATATACATTTTCAAAGAAACGCAGACAAAAAGGTAGAAGAAATACAACTGGAAATAAGATGACTTTACCATGCACGACACAAGAAATGTTAGAAATGCTTCAGAAGATCTTGTTTTTTAAACTCAATACAAAAATGCCTTACCGCAGAAAGTTAAACAAGGCATTGTGTAATAAAACAAAGGAAAATGCAAGTCTTCTCCACCGACACAAATAATTATAGAGCTGATATCGCAGCTTATATATTGCAGGTTAATTGGATCTGTTGAAAAAGCATTTCTTACTAGACTTGACAAAACCGAGTCTGCTACTTTTCTTTCATGTTTGCGTTTGTGGTTTCAAAGGAATCCCCTTTTCAGTATTCATTAAAATAAATTGGTAATACCTACATATACTATAACTCGGGTAATACCTACATGTTTTATAACTCGGGTAATACCTACATATACTATAAGTCCGGTTCCATGCGTTTTTGCGTGTTTTATGGACGCAGAACAAGCGTTGGATATAGTTTGAATAAACAATATTGTTCTTCTGTCTCTGACGAAGAAAGTGAATGACGAGATTGCGTTTATTGACTTTATTTAAATATAAATATATATGTATCGTTGTTAAACATTACGGTATAAAGACGATATAAATTATGGCACAGATTACGCATATGTAACGTGCGTCGATGATTAGGAGTATTATAATTGTTCTCAATTACAGACAGAGCATAGAACGGCTCCAAAACAAAAATGATTGGTTGATTGATTAATAACTCCCAAAGTGAATCAACACAAAACAATATATACACAATGATTATTTATGGGTAAGCTCCAGATAACTTGCTGGAGATCGAGCAATGTGTTCAAATGAGCATTTGCAGTTTGCACAAGTACGAAGGGTGCGGACGGGGACAGTGCCTAACGTTCTGTAAACTAAACTTGACGTGCTTTTGGTGATGTTTAACCTGTTCAAAGATATGTGTTTATGAGAGTGAATGAGCAATCACATACGTATTTGTATGTTATAGTACTAATAGCAACGAGCTATACTACTAGTAGCAAGTGAGCTACAAACACACGGGAAGGTATTATGACAAATGAGCCTTTAACAAAAGAGCCGCAATGTATAATACAAATGAGCTGAACAAACGAGCTGTTCAACGAGCGATTGTCAACTGAACGCTGTATTGACAAAAGAGCCAATACGCAAGTACCGTTCAGCGAGCAAATGAGGCCAACAAATGAGCCGTGTTATACTATGACAGTATACTGAAGTATTTGCTACAGGTAAGTGTTCTATAGCAGATGACGCGTGTGCTTGATGAGCGGACAGTCTTTTACAACGCAAGAGGCTTCTGGTACGTATACTAACTATCTGTATAGTTGCATTAACTATAGAACGATTGAAAGTAATCATGTACTATATACCTTATTAATGGCGAAGTGTCCTGTCGGGATAATTTAACAGTTCTCCTCAATTTCATAAGATGACGGGTATTTATACTGGAAGTTCGTGTGACGGGTTGAGATGGTTTTACTAACCTCTATGTATTAAATAACATTATAATCTGGAACCCGACCAACTTTTATAACATGGGTACCGGTTTAAACATAAGTTAATTAAGGTAAGCTGAGAACCAGTGACATATATTTTCCAATTCAGTAACCCGGATGAGGCATCTAATTATGCACTGTAAAACGAAGGTAGGTGGGGAAATGTTGTTTATAGAAAAGGTTGTTATTGCTTTTAAAACCGCCACATTACCCACGCCTCCGATTCATTTGCGTCCCGCAATGTTGCTCGGCTTAAAAACTTAGAATCAAGTTTGGGAGTTATTTTAACTTAGAAACATATTGAACAATACAACTAACTGTGTGATATCTTCACAAACGTTTGGTATAAATGTGCTATATAAAATGCATAACAAAAACTGAAATCAACAAATGAACAATGAACATGAATAATTTCAGACAATGACATGAATATTTGTCACGAAGTCTTATTAGCTGAGCTCAGAAGTGTTCAACAACGCTCAGTCCACTCTATCTTTGACAAATCCTCCTCCGTGATTGTTTCAATCTCAATGTTAACACTATTCTCGGTCCTCCTTTCTATACGTTTTGTAATACGCCTGCATAATCCAGCTAGGAGTTTGAGTTGACTGCTCTCTGACTACCTTATTCTTAATAAGCGGTGCATTCATTTTCAGTGGCGTAGCTATACGCTTAGGATCAAACCTCCCACTATATGGAGGAAGAGGTGCTGTGTTCTTCCTTATGGTTGGATCAATGGAAGGTTCTTTGCTGGTGATCTCTACGTCATCATCAGACGACTCAATTTCACTATCACCGCTCTCCTCCTCGGTGTGTCCTCCAATGAGATCCCCAGGGTCTTCTCGTTCCCAATCTTCTACTTGTCGAGAAGGCGTTGCTTTATCAGCAGAATCAGAAGATGACGGTTTGGGATCTGAGCTTTGAGCTGGATCTTGGATCGGCGCATTATGCTTCTGTTTCGCATGTCTTCTGAGGTTGGACACTTTCCCCGTGGAGTAGGGACACTGTTTACAATAGGACATACTTTTCATTGTTCTAAGTCCACATAGTAGCAGATGCGACTTCAGGTCGTCTTCGTTTCTGGCTACAAAGATGCACATGGGACATCTCAGACCCACCTTCCTTGGGGAGTGCTTTATTTTTGGCATAGCCGGACTTTGAGATGACTGAAACGAGAATAAAAAGAAAAATAATAACTCACTAGTTATGCTTGATGTAAGAATAAATAAATCGAGTCAGCCTAACATGTACAGAAATCTGAGTTTGTTTGTTTTTAAACATAGTTGGTTATACTAATATAACGGGCACATAGTCCCTTAACCAAGTAGGAGGTTTCCTGATTCGTTTTGTAGCACCAGAAGCCTCTTGTGTGCCAGACTCATTTTCAGACTCTTCAACGGAGTAATCGGCATTACTTATTTCGGTGTTGTCGGGAGCTTCAACATGAGGTGGATCAACCACATGATCAATTTCATGCTCATGTGCTAAGGTTTGGTCTTTTCTTAGACGCATGCGGTCCACGTGTATGACTTGGGTAGTTTCCCTATACCCACATTGTACCTTGTACGTGACATCGGTCAGCTTCTCTTTAACAAGGTATGGCCCTCGCCAATAGTTCGTAAACTTTGGGGAATGGCCAGGTATTGTTCTAGGGAAGTGTACATATACTTCATCACCAGGTTTAAATTTTTGCCAACTGAGTTTTCTATCATGGTATGATTTTTGCCGAAGCATTGATCCTTCGATATTTGCTCTAACAAAGGTGTGTGCTGTTTCTATTCTTTCTTTTAATTCCCAGACCCACGTGTGTGTTGGCGTGGTCTTGATGCTTGCCGGCATTTCATATGCAATATCAACAGGGGTAGCGACTTCTCTCCCCAGCATGCAATAGTTCGGACTACAGCCAGTTGTTTCATGATCTACTGATCGATAGGCCATGAGTACATATGGGATATGCTCGTCCCAATCGGTATGATGCTCATTAACAAATGATTTCAGCATTTTAGCTAAAGTCCTGTTAAATCGTTCCACCATACCATCTGATTGTGGATGGTATGGCGTTGTTCTTGTCTTCTTGATATGAAGCAATTGGCACATTTCTGAGAATAAACGACTCTCGTATTGCCTGCCTTGATCGGAATGTATATAACTTGGAGTACCGAATCTAGTTATAACTTCTTTGACCAGTATTTCACTGACTGTTTTTGCTTCCATGTTTGGCATTGGGAATGCTTCAACCCATTTGGTAAAGTAGTCAGCTATTACTACTATATATCGGTTTCCACGCTCGGTCATAGGTAACTCTCCAACGATATCAGTGGCAATCCTCTCCATTGGATATCCTACCCCAGTTATCTGCATTGGTGCCTTCTGTTTCTGAACTGGACCTTTGCCTTTTGCGCAAATATCGCAACCAGCGATGTAATGTTTTACATCTCTTTGCAAACCTGGCCAATAGAATGACTGTCTCACTTTACTCAAAGTTTTTCTTATTCCTAAGTGACCTGAAGAAGGGTGATCATGACAGTATTCTAGTATGTGTCTTCTTTCTGATAACGGAACTATTGCCTGAAGCTCTGTGGTGTCCAAACCTACCCATTTACGAAACAACATATTATCGCGAACTTCAAGCATCTGTCGTTGTGACCATAGTGATTTGGTCATTGGTCCAGCAGCACTAAGTGTTTGAGAACTAGGGACTTTCTTATCGTCCAACCAACTTCGAACTAACGTGATCTCTTTATCGTTGTTCTGTAACTCTTTCAACGAAAAGACGTTGTCTTCCTGAGACACACATATTGTATCTAGTTCATGCACTATACCACTGTTAGGTTTGTCCTCTGGTGAACATTGGCGACATTTGTGTCTGCTGAGAGCATCGGCGTTGCGATGCTGGGCTCCTGATCTATGTTCAATTATTAGATCATACATGTTCAGTATTTCTATCCAGCGTGCCAGCTGGCCTTCTGGATTTTTAAAGTTTATAAGCCATCTGAGCGAGCCATGATCTGTGCGAACAAGGAAGTGTTTACCGTATAAGTAGTGACGGTAATACTTAGTGAAATGAACTACAGCAAGGAGTTCTTTCCTGGTCACACAGTACTTTCTTTCAGCCTTTGTGAGCGTTCTGCTTGCGTATGCAATCACTCTTTCTCCTTCTTCATATTTCTGAGATAAGACTGCGCCAATGGCTTGGTTACTTGCATCGGTATCAAGTATGAACTCTTTTGAAAAATCGGGAAACGCTAAGATTGGAGCCTGAGTTAAATTCGCTTTTAATGTGTCGAATGCTTCCTGGCATTCTTTTGTCCAAACAAATGTGCTGTTCTTTTCAGTGAGTTTGTGCAATGGTTTTGCAGTTGTTGCGAAGCCCTTAATGAAGCGGCGGTAGTAACTGCATAAACCGAGGAACGAGCGTACTTCTGTTACTGATGTAGGCTTACACCAATCCTTGATAGCCTGTATCTTCGACGGGTCGGTTGACACTCCGTCCTCAGAGATAATATGT
Source organism: Cyrtodaria siliqua (assembly GCA_037043455.1). Taxonomy (NCBI): domain Eukaryota; kingdom Metazoa; phylum Mollusca; class Bivalvia; order Adapedonta; family Hiatellidae; genus Cyrtodaria; species Cyrtodaria siliqua. The sequence goes on along the minus strand of JAWPHD010010253.1, from coordinate 46,615 downwards.
CCAAGAAACTCAACTGATTTGGCAAAGAGGTGACACTTCTTGGGTTTAAGTTTTAATCCAGCTGAACTGAGCCTTGATAATATTTTCTTTAACTTTTCGATCATTTCTTCAAATGACTGTGCTATCACTATTATGTCGTCTAGGTATATTAGACATATTTCCCATTGGAGACCACTGAGCACGGCTTCCATCAGTCGCTCAAATGTAGCCGGCGCGTTGCACAAGCCAAATGGCATTACTCGGAATTGAAATAGACCTTTCTTAGTTATGAATGCTGTTTTGGGTCTATCTTTGGGATCTACTTCAAGCTGCCAATATCCTGAGCATAAATCTAACGTGGAGAACCATTGTTTTCCAGTTAAGTGGTCAAGGGATTCATCTATCCTGGGTGAGGGGTATGCATCCTTAACAGTGACAGAGTTTAACCTTCGGTAGTCGACACAGAACCTAGTGCTTCCATCCTTTTTCTTGACTAAAACAACTCCTGATGCCCATGGACTAACGGATGGCTCAATGACTTTCTTATCCAGCATACTGTCGAGGTTTTTGTCTATTTCTTGTTGTAAATGAACAGGGACTCTTCGAAGTCCTGATTTAGTTGGTAAACTATCCTGAGTGTTTATACTATGCTTTATAATGTCTGTTTTCCCTAAATCATGGTCATTGTTTGCAAACATGTTACTATTTCGCCTCAACAAATCTTCAACGGCTTTCTTTTGTGCATTGTTAAGATTTGCACATGACCTTAATAGTAAGTCATTTAAAGGTTCCGAAAGCGAGCTTGGGTTAGCATCCGTGATCGTTGGGACGACTTCTTTTACCGAGCTCATTTGGGCGACTATAGTGCCAGCATGAATTGTTTTCACTTCCCCCGACACATTCATTAATCTTAGGGGAACCTTTTGTTGATTTTGCACAAGTGTTTTGGCTACTAGACCTCTTTAACTTTTTACAAACCCCTCCAGTGGTTCTATTAAGCTGATCCCTTCATTAAGACATTTGTCATTCTGAGTGCAAACTTTACCTGAAATGATAATTTCAGAACGTGTGGGAATGTTTACCGTATTTTCGACGGCTATTCGGAAGCACCCATAATAACCCTTTGTGATCAATGGGATGGTCTGCGAACCCACTGTGATATTGCCCATAACAGGGTCAATTTTACATTTATGAGTTAGCATAAAATCAAGACCTAATACAGCGTCTACTGCGATTTTAGCTACAAGTATAGAATGACTATAGGAAGACTCTCCTATCTTGATGTCTGCATCTATTTTCCCTAGTATTTCCATTTCGTTCTCGTTTGCACATAAAATCTTTCTGTTTACACTTGTCAATGTGCTATTTCCTAACTCACCGTCATGTATGGAATTAAATGTTTCCCGTGACAAAATAGTTACTGTGGCACCAGTGTCTACCAAAAACTCTATTTCTGTTGATCCAATGTACCCTTTAACAAATATTCCTGAGTCACCAATTTTCATGTTAGACTCTGGTTTATTTGCTTTTTCTTTAGGTGGGTCGTTGTTAGATTTCAATCGCTCATTTTGTCTTTTCCTAGCACGGCATTCTGAAATTTCGTGTCCTGTCTTCTTACAATAACGACAAATGACATTCGAGCGTTGATTACTTACACCCTGTTGCTCAAAAGGAGGTGGTTTGAATTTTCGACTATCTTTCATGGATTTCACCTCTTTCTGTAACCCAATTACTACCTGTTGTAGGCTCTCGAGTTTACTTAATATTTCAGAACTTTCATTTTTCATACTCTTGTCAACTGCTTTGGTTTCTGGCTGCACAGCATTAAGAAACGTATCTGACGGTATAGCGTTAAGAAACGTCTTAGATCTTTGTTCAGCCTTCAAGTAAGCTTCAAGCTCGACAGCATGTCGAACTGCATCATTGAGGCTTGTTGGACGTGCTTGTTTAATTCGTATTCTCATGTCCGAGTTTACCAAGGAGTCAACAAATTGCTCTTTGGCTAATGTCTCGCGGACGTCCGTTGGTGCCGTATGATAAGCCAAGTTAGTAAGTCGGCGTATGTCTTGTGCTAACTCAGAGAGTGTCTCAGTTGCCTTTTGACGTCGTTCCCGCAATTGTACTCTATACAATTCGGTTTGGTTGGGGGGAGCAAATCGCTCTTCCAACGCGTTGACTAGCTCTTTGTAGTCATTGGAATTTTCAGCAAGGTTCCCAAATACACCCTGGGCTTGCCCTCTAAGTGAGACTGCAAGATATAATCCTTTGCTTTTATCAGACCAACCGTTTAACTCTGCGCATGCATCAAAATGCGCCCTATAATCTCTCCATGACACTGTGCCATCATATGTTGCAGGTTTGACTTTAGCACCAGTGTTCGCTGTCGTAGTACTCTTTTGCGATTTTTGAGACTGCTCATTTTTATTCTTTCTAATAGTGACATTTTTGTCTATTCTATCTTCTTCATATTCGCCCTTTGACTCTTTGCAGGAGCTAGGAGTCTGAGATAATTGTCGTCTTTTATCCCGATACATAGATATCTTCTCTTCTGTATCATTTTCCGGAAGTGGTGTTGAAAAAGCCAGTCTCCTATTTCCCTGCTCTATCTTCAACTCTATGTCCCTTAACGAACGATTTATTTCATCCATATCTGTATCCATAATGTACAACTTGTCTAACGCTTGCTATGCTCAAATGAAAAATAAATATATTGCTCGAATATCCCACCGCTGCCACCAATTTGTAACGTGCGTCGATGATTAGGAGTATTATAATTGTTCTCAATTACAGACAGAGCATAGAACGGCTCCAAAACAAAATGATTGGTTGATTGATTAATAACTCCCAAAGTGAATCAACACAAAACAATATATACACAATGATTATTTATGGGTAAGCTCCAGATAACTTGCTGGAGATCGAGCAATGTGTTCAAATGAGCATTTGCAGTTTGCACAAGTACGAAGGGTGCGGACGGGGACAGTGCCTAACGTTCTGTAAACTAAACTTGACGTGCTTTTGGTGATGTTTAACCTGTTCAAAGATATGTGTCTATGAGAGTGAATGAGCAATCACATACGTATTTGTATGTTATAGTACTAATAGCAACGAGCTATACTACTAGTAGCAAGTGAGCTACAAACACACGGGAAGGTATTATGACAAATGAGCCTTTAACAAAAGAGCCGCAATGTATAATACAAATGAGCTGAACAAACGAGCTGTTCAACGAGCGATTGTCAACTGAACGCTGTATTGACAAAAGAGCCAATACGCAAGTACCGTTCAGCGAGCAAATGAGGCCAACAAATGAGCCGTGTTATACTATGACAGTATACTGAGGTATTTGCTACAGGTAAGTGTTCTATAGCAGATGACGCCTGTGCTAGATGAGCGGACAGTCTTTTACAACGCAAGAGGCTTCTGGTACGTATACTAACTATCTGTATAGTTGCATTAACTATAGAACGATTGAAAGTAATCATGTACTATATACCTTATTAATGGCGAAGTGTCCTGTCGGGATAATCAAACAGTTCTCCTCAATTTCATAAGATGACGGGTATTTATACTGGAAGTTCGTGTGACGGGTTGAGATGGTTTTACTAACCTCTATGTATTAAATAACATTATAATCTGGAACCCGACCGACTTTTATAACATGGGTACCGGTTTAAACATAAGTTAATTAAGGTAAGCTGAGAACCAGTGACATATATTTTCCAATTCAGTAATCCGGATGATGCATCTAATTATGCACTGTAAAACGAAGGTAGGTGGGGAAATGTTGTTTATAGAAAAGGTTGTTATTGCTTTTAAAACCGCCACACATACAAACCTACTATATATGTAGATACAAAAATCAAACAGAAAAAGTAGCATTCAAGGACGACAGTCAATCACAAACACACACATAAACAAAGAACAACTTTAAAGATGAATAAACAACAAGATAAGACATCACAAACACAAGCTGGTTGACAGTAGAGCTACCGAATTGGAACGGTCAGTGGCAAAGAAAAGGCAGATCGGGGTTTGAGAAAGAGTACGATAAACCAGGTTATCGGGTGCACCAAACCTCACTCTTACCCAACTGTCATCCCAATAAACAGGACAGTGTAAATAAAGATATCCCCGCCAGGTTATAATCTCTAACAAGCAAGGATGATTTTATTGAGAGATGAAACGTAATGAGCCACATTGTTTATCACGTAACTGATTTAGCGATGATAACATTATACCGAGAAGTGCAATTAAGCTGATTCATGTATCTGTAATTTTTATGATGTAGCATTTTAACTTTTTATGTATGCCGTTACACTCCTTATTTTTGTTTCATAATTGCTATTTTAATTATTTAGATCTTCTTACTTCGTGTGACTACCTCCAACATGTACTATGAGTTTGTTTGTTTGTTTGTTTGTTTGTATGTATGGTGTTTTACGTCATTTTCAACACAGTAAGGTTATATATGACGGTCGATTTTTCGTGGTGGAGGCCGCCCACCCACTTTTCCTGGGTAGAACCAGTACTGTACACCTCCCGACATCCGTAATAATCGACATTTCCTCACTTACAAGTCGAGCTCCCAGTGGGATTCGAACCCGCAGCGGTGAGAGGCGAAGGTTTACATCGCAACGTGGTTAACCATTGGATCACGGAGACGCTGGTATATATCAGTAAGTGTTTGCAGACACTGTAAGCATATTCAGTTTTGTGACTACCTGAATGTTAGCTATACAAAAAGAGAATAAGTGCTTTGTAAAGACAAATGTGGTATATCGAATGAAAATACATTTTTTGAAATATTGTTTTTTTATATATTTGTTATTTTTGCTTTTTCCAAATATAAACTTATTCATCCTATTAGGTATTCTTACCCATGTCAAGAGAGTATAACGTCACCAATGCCCTTTTTTGGTTTCTTGTTTATATGTTGCTTATATAATATTTGAATTTACTACTCTTAGATAAAAAAAATCAAAATTTTGTTGATATTTGTTTTACATAAATTAAAATTTGCGTTGGTAATACTTATATACAATAGGTAATTTATTGTGTCATCGCACGTCCGATAACCCCCTTTGCTAGTATCAGAATACACCCAATGATTACATAAAACGAGGTTAGTCATACATTTATATCAGTCTTTTTCGCGGTATTTGATGCATACAATATTGAAAGTTGATCTCGATATCTTCTTTATCGTTAACAATGACAAATGAGATGATAATATAAGGCCCAGTTAATTACATTTCCCCACTGCATATATGATTGATCATTTTAGACACAGTAAGTAACTTATATATATATATATATATATATATATATATATATATATATATATTAACAAAACCATATTTCGAAAGAAGATATATTGGATTAATAACTTCAATATACATACTACTATTTAGATAAGTTTATTAATACCTTGCGTCCCTTAGCCTCGTCCGTCGGATGGGGACGTAAACCGGGCGGTCCCGTGTAACGGTCTACCCTCCGAGCACGCTAAAGAACCATAGGAATCTATGCGATAATAAGAGTAGTGCACGGTTCCCGGATTCCTATATATCCTTCCCCTCTCTCTGGGGCGACTCTAAATAACCTATACTGTGTTGATGAGCCGTTAAACAACATTCAATTCAATTCATTTCATATCTTGCGTTATTTAGCCAGCAAGGCAGTACACATGTTTCGAAAATAGTGAGTATATATTTTTTAGGAACCCATATTTTGTAAAGGGTGCTGTATGGCGTTTTTTTTTTTTTTTTTTTTTTAAATCTTTGATCACATTCATTGTGACTTTAAAGTATAATACATCTTAAACTGCGTCTGTTACTTTCTCGTATTTGTTTTCGTTGAATCCAAAAGATCATCTTCACAGTTTTTATTTACTAATATGGCATAGGCTTGTAATTGTGCAGCCAATTGCAGGCAATTGATTCTAGGTATAGAATATGCGTATTAATTGTGTTAATCAATCAAAATGAAAATATCTGCTATCCTAACAATGATTGCGACCGGTGTCGGAACAGAACAAAAATTCTACAAATCATTACAGTGTTTTTCAGTTTCAAGATGTAAGCCATTTGCTAACATAAAGACTCAAAAGACTCAATTGTAAACCAACTTGTTGATATATATAATACCTTCTGTAGGGCTCTGGACGAAGGTAAAGAAGTGCGTGAAGTCTTTTGTAATATATCAAAGGCCTTCGACAGAGTCTGGCACAGGGGTCTATTACTTTAACTTGGTGCAGTTGGAATAACGGGTTCACTCTTAACTTGGATTTCACATTATCTCGAAATAGGAAACAACGAGTTATAATTTCTGACATTTCTTCAATCAAGGCTGGTATGCCCCCAAGGTTCCATCCTTGGACCTCTGTTTTTCATAATATACATCAACGACATTTTCTGGAACATTAATTGTAAAATAAAGTATTCGCTGACGATACAAGGCTATACATAATAGTCGATACACCTGAAAATGCAGCAACTACTTTAAACAATGATCTGCAAACAATTCATGCTTGGGCTCAAACATGGCTCGCTATCTTTAACCGTTCTAAAACAGAATCGATTATTATTTCTAGAAAAACGAACAAATCTAACCGCCCCTCTCTAAACATGAACCATGTTAATATACAAAAAGTAAATAGACATAAACATTTAGGAGTTATTTTATCCGCAAACGGAACATGGCATGAACACTTTAAACATCTAACAGAAAAGGCTTGGAAACAAATCAACATAATGCGAAAACTAAAGTTTCAACTAGATCGAAAATCATTAGAGATCATATATTTAACGTTTATCAGACCAGTACTAGAAGACGCAGATGTAGTTTGGGATTATTGTACGCAATATCAACAGCAAGACTAAAATCCAAATCGAAGCAGCAAGAATAGCAACGGGTTCTACAAGATAAGTCTCAGTAGCAGAACTCTATCGCGAAACATGTTGGGACACACTAAAAACGAAAAGAAAAAAAACATAAACTCACTATTTTCTATAAAATGACAAACGACATCGCTCCAAGTCCACTTACTGAACTAGTTCCCGCTATCATCAGCGACAACGTTTCTTATAACCGTCGAAATTCTAACGATAATCGAACTATGTTTTGTAGAAAACAACTTAATTACCAGTCATCCTTCCTTCGACTATTAGAGACGGGAATGAACTACCATCAAATACAAAATATTCGGCATCTCTCCCCATTTTCAAAAGTCACACAGTAACTCCAAAACACTTTTACGGTTGAAATCGAATATCACAGATACAGCACACTCGACTGAGAACTAAATGCATCATCTTTATACAACACATCTAATAGACAGTCCCCTTTGTAACTGTGGAGAAACAGAAGACATATCCCACTCTCTGTTAACATGTCCTTTACGTCTCACTAGTGAATTAATCAACACTATATAATATATGTAGAAACGGTCACGTGTGGACCACTGCAAACATACTATAAACTGTCCATTGGTCTTTAAATCTCCCCTCAATCTGCAACCTTCCTCTGAAGCTCAGAATATCCACAAAAAATCAAAAGTTGACCAGATTAAATATTTTTAAATTCCAGTCTTTTTCAGCACCCCTCAAAACTAGCTCCATTTCACTGATAATTCAACTGTATTCCTACCCATTTTCAAATTATCATATCTTCCTCGAAAATCACCCAGTGGCATCCATACTTGGCTGAAGTCATGAACATGTTCCAATCTTGTCACCTGAAGGCAGAAATAAGAGAATGATTGCACATTTCCAAGTTGAGAGCAAACCGATTAACACAGCCCTAGTTTTTTACGGTGTAGGAATCTTCCTACCGTCATGGTCAAGGGAGGTAATTCTGTAGTGAGACCTTTATTCACAGAAGAGAGAAACACTATGCTACATACTTTATAAGAGATAAACATCCATCCACAAGTGAACTATCTTCTATACGGAGATCAATCACTGCCATACGAAACTAACCTAAAGATATTCACAACAGTACAGACATACATACACTCTACAAAGAGGTTCAAATAATTAAACAAATACTTCCTAATATGATTAATATAGTCTACAGGCGACCATTAGTCAAGTATTTTAACTAAGTGTAGATTCAGCTTCCTTTCCTGATAAGCGAGGCAAACAACGTTTATAAAAACTATCCTTTCCTACTCTTCTCTTTTCTACTCTTCTCTCTTCTTTTCTCTAATAATGTGCTGAAAGTAACACTGTAAACTGATCACGATTAGGGATAGCACTTGGTGCAGAGTTTATAGTTGCCGTCGGCAACCATTCTAGCTCAATTCTTCTTTATTCACATTATACAGCTTATTATTCCTTGGCCATGATCACTTTCATGCTATCTTTGTTAACTTGTTAAAAGGTTTATCAAATGAGGTTATGACCCTATAATTTTCAACGCACTAAATGCTTGGTGGTGGACCCATTTACAGTTCGCCAATATGCTTTCCTCTTTAATTGTGCGATGACCGGACATGCTGTGGACCTACGTAAACCCAAAAGGACGTTGACGTTTGATGTTTGTTTGCAGTCTTGCAGTGTGAGGTTTGGAGCACCCTAGAACCGATTTAAACCCCCTGTGGCCTCTTTGCCACTGACCGTTCCAAGGTGGTAGCCCTATTGTCAACCCTTTTGTGTTTGTGACGTCGTTTGCAATAATGATTTCTTTTGCCTTCTTGTTTGTCTGTTTGCGTGTTTGTTTTTGTGTTTTGTGGTTGACTGTCCTCCTTGAATGCTACTTTCCCTGTCCGATCTTTTTATATTTCTTTGACTTGTCGTGCCCTCAATGGTTTATTCTCTTATTGCTCTGGCTTCTGCCAAGTCAATGAGTACCATCTTTGTGGCTTTTTAGGCTATTGCTTTTATGTATTTATTTATCCACGAGCATCTATGTGTTTTACTTATATTGCCTACTAATGCTGCCTTGTTGGTTAAAGAATAGTTCATGGCGGGGATTTCTTTATTTACATTGTCCCGTTTTAATGGGTTGACGGGTAAGTGTGAGGTTTGTTTGAGCATGTTTGTGTTTTGCTTATATTGCCTATTGATGCTGCCTTGTTGGTTAGAGATGAGATCATGGCGGGGATTTCTTTATTTACTGTCTGTCCTGTTTTACTGGGATGACAGTAGGGTAAGTGTGAGGTTTGGTGCACCCTAGAACCGGTTTAAACCCCCAGTGGCCTACTTTGCCACTGACCGTTCCAAGGCGGTAGCCCTATTGTCAACCCTTTTTGTGTTTGTGATGTCGTTTGCATTTATTATTGCTTTTGCCTTCTTGTTTGTCTGTTTGCGTGTTTGTTTCTGTGTTTTGTGGTTTACTGTCCTCCTTGAATGCTACTTTCCCTATCCGATCTTTTTATATTTCTTTTGGTGCACCTTAGAACCTGTTTTAAACCACCAGCGGCCTTTTTTGACGCTGACCGTTCCAAGGCGATAGCCCTATTGTCAACCCTTTTGTGTTTGTGATGTCTTATTTGGCTTTTTATTCATCGTTAAATTTGTTCCTTGTTTCTGTGTGTGTGGTTGACTGTCGTGCTTGAATGCTGCTTTTCCTTCCTGTCACACGCATGAATATATAAATGTCTGCTGGGAGACAGATTCATAAACGCTTATAGCTTACTTCCGAATTCCATCCTTATTGTATATTTAGTTATGTATTTCATGTAAATGATGTAAAATGCATATACTATTTGTGAATAAAACATGTTTTAACTAACATAAGGAGTAAGAAAGGAAAAATTTGGAAATCGAAGAACACGATAAATATAACAACGATTGCAGTCTCCGTTTGATTGAGACTATTCATAAACGGTAGTGGTAAATGCTAGCTACCGTTCACGCCCTCGAACCTCGGGTTAAGCAGAACTCAATATTTAAAATGTTTAAGCCATCCCGAAGATGGTATGACGGTGAACATGGAACCTTCAATGTGGTATTTTCACTCCATTCCATGGCCAGCGGCGTATGGTCCCAGTTTCTAACAAAATGCTTGTCCTTAAACGAAAAAAACAATGGGCGAAATAAACAAAATGGACTTAAGTTGGGAGCAGAGGTTCTGAAGCCTGCGTTAAAACATTTTTCCACCGGTGTCGGTGCTAAACAAGCAGTCCATGAACTAAAACAGTGATCTACAGTTTGATCATGTAATTAAAAAAATATAATAAATACAAAAATATAGGGTCCTATAGAAACCACAGCGTCCAAACGCAACGGCATCGTAGGTCCGCACTGTACCACAAACAAAGAGCAATATTAAATTAACTGTACAATGAAAAAGACAAGATACACCAGAAAGGGTGGTGAAGACAAGGTTACCGACTTGGAACGGTCAGTAGACGACAATAAGGCCTACAGGTTAGCTTGTCGATGTTTACACAATCATCGCTATTATCCTGTCTTCAGCACCCAAAAAGACAGTGTAAACAAAACTACATCCCATCAAATCAAATGGAATTCTCTAACAATAAAGTCCACATCCAGAGAAACTAACTAAAGAAACACATGCAAAATAATAAACATCTCAGGATATATCCAGAATCGTACTGAACAACCATAGTAGTTGCAGCTAAAGAGAAAACCAATCTAGGGTACGACCAGAAAACCCGAGAGACGAAAACTCATGCACCAACATCTCTTAGTTGGGATTTCAGTAGGTACAATCGTAGAACCTTTTGCAAGTGACATTCAACAATGTGTAACAGAACTTTTTAATCATACTAATGTTTTGCAAGCACAAAAGCATATTAAAGCAGCTCGTATAGTTTCATTAAAATCCAAACAAGTTTTCCAAAGTTAGAAAAGGCTGTTGAGATACCCTAATTCACGGTTAATCCGAACCTGATATGATACATATATATGCGAGAAGAGAAAGCAAGTTATGGAATCTGTTGAGGAAAGACAACATGTTCTGGTTTATCTGTTTAAAGAGAGACTTGTTTTGACAGTGTAAACAAAACTACATCCCATCAAAAGGAATTCTCTAACAATAAAGTCCACATCCAGAGAAACTAGCAAACGAAACATTAATATGTTGTTGTAAATCTATATAATATACAAAATAAGAAACATCTCCGGATGTATCCAGAATTGTACTGAACAACCACAGCAGTTGCAGCCAAGAGAAAACCAATCTGGGGTACGACCAGAAAACTCATTTCCTAAATTATTTTAATCTATATATTAACCAATCATCCACATTTTGATGCAATCACTTAATTAGAAATAGTCATTTCTTCTTTTTTTATTTCATTTTTGTGATTAAATACTAACATTTGTTTCCAGTGTTATCTAAATAATGTCTGAAGTGTCATTCGAGTTTGACAGATACGTCCATTAAGATCTTTCAAACTTTGAGCTTATAAATTTAAAACATATTTTGATTCCATTCCATTCAATAACGTATTGGCATATTCGGTATAACAAATACATTATATCCCCAATAAAGGCGATTTTATGTATTTGATTTTTTTCAAATGCCAGAGACGTTATATCGCTATTTACTTTTTACAACTGGAGATATGTTCATATTAATTGTTTTAATGAAAGATACAAATACAATACAAAATATTATAACTTTTAAAAATGTGTATATCAAAACGTAATTGTAAAAAAGAAAAAAAATCTGTATACATTTCTCATCTGTTTAAATGAAATACAAAATCATCAGCTTTTATTGCTGATATATAGTGTCGTTCTCTACCTACATGTACTCTTTTAATTTATTAACGTACTGTTTCAAAGAAGAAGCAATCTTTTTCGGACCATTTACATCTATATAACATTTGTTCTCAAGCTTTTCATTTACCCTTTACCAACGATAATTCCAAAGCAGTAGCATCTTATGTCAAAGATTTCCAGCTCGACTAATCGACGAATAACAGAGCTTATGTCACAGACGATGGATACCACTTCTGGTTAAATTTAAGTCGAGTTTTTTTCGTTATCTACTTTGTCTATGATCTTTCCTGTCGTGCCCTTAATGGTTTATTCTCTTGTTGCTCTGGCTTCTGCCAAGTCATTGAGTACCTTCATTGTGGCTTTCTAGGCTATTTTTTTTTGTATTATATTTGTGTTTTACTTATATTGCCTATTGATGCTGCCTTGTTGGTTAGAGATTAGATCATGGCGGGGATTTCTTTAATGACACTGTCACAAAATTTTACGGGTAGAGCGTATTGGTCATACATAGCTCTTGTAAGCTGTTAGTTACACCCTAATCTATTGTTGAGTTGAAACAAATTCACAATATCCATGATATATTCATGTATAACGTAAAAGCGTGCACATTTTAAGTGGCCGCCAGAGAGGCCGTGTAATAAGTTTAGTTGTGTGCTAATGCATGTAAACGTATAGGTCTATCTTCCGTAAACGGCAAAATTGTGTGAGGGGCCTCTCGTGTAGATTTTAATACTGCGAATTTAGCCACGTATGTCACGGACTGAACGGGGGAAATAATGGTTTGGGCGTAACGTTTGCTATAAAATCCATTGTCTCCTAGTTCTGGCCGGGATTGCTTGATAGTTACTTTGTTTGGAACAGAAGTTGGACGGCGAAATTCACAGGCAATATGTGGTCAGTATTTATTTTATTAAACTTTTATCGTACATTTGTATTCAGTGGGCGGCGCCATCTTGGTTAGCGGTTACGACATCCGGTTAGCTTTGATGTTTCTCAAACATTAACTTTAGACTAGCATATGATTTTGAAGTTACTTTATTAGATGTAATTATTGTAATTGATCATTAATTGTAAAACAATATTAATTTGATAACAGTGGATAATAGGTGCATTAGTTAACGTTGGCGTATAACTCAGTGATTGTAATACACGATTGCTAACATTAGTTAACAATGAGATGAGTGACTAGGATAAATGTTCGACGCGTAGGCATAGCGTTGTATAATGTGGTCATTAGTTGACATACATGTGTGCATGCATAACTCAGTGAGGGTAGTATACGAGTGATTTGATAATGTTTTATATTACATATATTAGGGGCATTGATTAACAGCTACGTACATGGCGTATACATGGCGTTGTAGAATATGTATACATCGCTACTCATCATTAGTACAGCTTACATTTATTTATTTAATAATGATTTGTTTGGGTAATGATAATTATGCAAGATGGTTATGTTTATCAACCGACATCTAAAATGTATGTATAATTACAGCCTAAGCCATCCAGGATATAAGCCATCCAGGGTTGGATATAAGCCATCCAGGGTTGGATATAAGCCATCCAGGTTTGGATATTCCGGAGTGGAGCTAAGCGTCCATGTATAACGTAAAGAGCGGTGGAGACGGTCCACGTACCTGCGCAGCATGGCCAGGTTCTAGTAGCGACAACCCCCAGGACACAAGGTGGGCCCGTTATCAGTCCTCAGAGGAGGAACATCATCCACAACCTCAGTGGAGGTTAATCATCTTGCATATCAACCCTTATAGAAGGCATTTGATGACAATCACCCATTGGATTCGCGCATCATCATCTTCATGAGCTCTCGCGCATCACAGTTATCGCGCTAGATCATAGATCAACATTGTTATAACTTTAACAACACTTTAGTGTCGTATATAATCAGTCGACACATTCAGTATTTATTACAATACTAAGAACATCTTAAACGTTCATGAGAACATTCTTTTCATAGTTCATCTGTGTATTCGCTTGTTTTTATTAGATAATTGTATATATATTTAACATATTTTAAAAGTTGCATTAAACTTATGTAAATGCATTCACCGTCATTGATTCTTTCCTGAGTTAGCCCCAACCACTAGGGTCATCCTGTGACAACTGGTGTCAGAAGTGGGATTTTGGGCGACTACGGAGGGAAAGAATCAATAAGTGATCTTTATTATGATATACTAAAACTCTCATTATTTTTTTAGAATTGTGTACCACCCTCTGATCCATCAAGGCGACTGCAGACGATCACGGCTACAGCTTGGAAGACAAGTCAAGACATGACAAGGGTAGGGTGAGTCCAAACTGTTGTTTTGTACGTTCTTTCCTTGGCGCGAGGTCGCAGTGGTCTACACGATTGGGTCTGAGGCACTTTTTGCTCAATAATTTGGGTGTTTGTTTTTACCTCCCCTGATATACCAATAGTATCCAATTAGGTTGGCGAACAATACGTTCTACTCATGTTGTGACACTCGAGTATACTTATATTGATGGGAGAAGTAAATATACGCAAATTTCTATGATTGTTTAAGGTTTATGTCCAATATCAAATATAGATATTTTATGTAGTGTATGTATTGTGGAAGCTAGATACTATCTATACATAACCGTTAGTAGGTAGCGCTAGTACAAATGTGTAAGTAACTTGTCCTATGATGATGCCCAGGTATTTACTGAGGACACAGTGACTTACCATTAGTAGTTAGTAGAGTAGAAGTATTAGTGACTTGTGTATAATAATTATTATAGTTAGTCGTCCAAAATGTCTATAACCATGACGTCCATAAATGACCTTACGGAGATCGGTAAGGAGTAAGGGTATACTGGAGAGGAGCTTAGAACCTTTGTTAAAAACGAACGGGCTAGGGAAAGGGAATTTAGACTTAAGGAAAGAGAATTAGCAAAGCAGGAAAGAGATGAAGAAAGTAGATTAGTTAAAGATAGGTCAGAATTAGAAGGTAGATTAGCTAAAGAGAAGCGAGATGAAGAAAGTAGATTAGCCACAGAGAAGCTAGAATTAGAAGGTAGGTTAGCAAAAGAGAAGCGAGATGATGAAAGTAGGTTAGCTAAAGAGAAGCGAGGGGATGAAAGTAGAATAGTAAGGGAGAAGCAAGAGTTAGAACATGATAGGTTCGAAACAGATGGTAGACTAGCTAAGGCTAAGGTAATGATGGAGAGGGAGAAATCAGAGTTTGATCATAAGTTAGCTTTAGAGTTGGAAGCAGCTAAGACACATAGTAAGGACAGTAAACCTGAAGGGAAAGATAGTTATTCTGGAAAGTTAAAAGGTCCGAAGTAACCATACTTTGATGCTGACAAAGATATTATGGACAGTTACTTGTTACGGTTTGAACGTTATGCTGAGTTACAGGAATGGATCAAGGATAAGTGGGCAGTTCATTTAAGTGCGTTATTGAGAGGCAATGCCTTAGATGTATTTTCTAGATTACCTAGTGTAGATTCTCTTGACTATGACAAGTTAAAGGATGCTCTGCTAAAGAGATTTGAGTTAACTGAAGAAGGTTTTAAAAAGCGGTTTAGAGATTGTTTGCCTGAGAAAGGCGAGTCAAATATTCAGTTTATTAGTAAGTCTAGAAATTACTTAGGTGGTTAGAGTTAGGAAAGGTAGCGCAGACTTATCATGGCCTTATAGATTACTTGTTGCGGGACAAGCTATTCAATGTTTGTAGTAGAGATCTGTTCTTATTTCTGAAAGAAAGAAAATTAGCTAGTGTAGAAGAAATGGCAACACAAGCAGATCAATTTGCCGAGGCTAGAGGTGGAGCTAATAATGTAGTGTCGTAAGACAGAACCTTTAGAGATAGGCAAGGGGACGATCATAGTAATAAACAGAAAGGCCAGAGTGGAAACTATAGAAGTGGAGGTAGTTCGATGGGTGCTAGAGGAGGTAGCAATAGTGGTAACAACATAGGTAGACCTTTCATTCGTTGTCGTCACTGTAATGGGAATCATGCTTCACATGAGTGTAGGAAAGCGGTGAAAGTATCCGTTGTCGTAGACAATTTTAGTAACAATAGTAGAGTGGACAACAATGTAGGTAGTCAGAACCAAGGTTTTAACAAAAATGGATGAAAATATCGGACAGGGAAAGCAGCATTCAAGGACGACAGTCAACCACAAAACACAAAAACAAACACGCAAACAGACAAACGAAAAGGCAAAATTAATAAAAATTGCAAACGACATCACAAACACAAAAGGGTTGACAATAGGGCTACCGCCTTGGACGGTCAGTGGCAAAGTAAGCCACTGGGGGTTTAAACCGGTTCTAGGGTGCACCAAACCTCACACTTACCCTACTGTCATCCCATTAAAACAGGACAGTGTAAATAAAGAAATCCCCGCCATGATCTAATCTCTAACCAACAAGGCAACATCAATAGGCAATATAAGTAAAACACAAATATGCTCGTGTAAATATAATACAAAAAAACAATAGCCTAGAAAGCCACAATGAAGGTACTCAATGACTTGGCAGAAGCAAGAGCAGTAAGAGAATACACCATTAAGGGCACGACAAGAAAGATCATGGACAAACATCAAACGCCACCGTCCCAATGGGCTTTGGGTAGGCGTCATCATAGGGTCCACAGCCTGTCCGGTCATCGTACAATTAAAGAGGAAAGCGTAGTGGCAAACTGTAAAAGGGTCCACCACCAAGCATGCAGTACGTTGCAAAATGATAGGGTCATAACCTCTTTTGATAAACTTTTTAACAAGTTTAACAAAGATAGTATGAAAGTGATCATGACCAAGAATCTTACGAAGTTTATAAATCACATCACCATAGAAATCAGGTTGTGATAGTCCTTGTAGCAGAAGATTCCGTAAATTACATTTATATTTGGAAAGAAGATCAGGGTTACGATAATAACATTTTGCAAAGGTTTTACGAAGTTTATGGTAACGGTAACCCTGTTCGAGTAACTTTTTAGTTATACAAAAAAGGATAAAAATATCGGACAGGGAAAGTAGCATTCAAGGACGACAGTCAACCATAAAACACAAAAACAAACATGCAAACAGACAAACGAAAAGACAAAAGTAATAAAAAATGCAAACGACATCACAAACACAAAAGGGTTGACAATAGGGCTACCGCCTTGGAACGGTCAGTGGCAAAGTAAGCCACTGGGGGTTTAAACCGGTTCTAGGGTGCAAGATTACGAATATTAAAGTCCTCAACTCGAGTACAAGCTCTAGAAAAACGAATAAGTTGAGACAGATAAACCCCATAAGAAGTTGCTCGGGGAACATCCCCATCCAAGTGGGGATAATTAACAATGTCAAAATTAAAATCATCTCTCTTGTCATAGATTTTGCTAATTATTTTACCATTTTCAATCGAGAGATCTAAATCAAGAAAAGAAGCGTTATTATCAGATATATTTTCTTTATTAAGCCGAAGTTCTTTAGGATAAATATTATGAACCATAGTTGGAAAGAAAGAAAGAACCCATGGAATTTCGGTAAAAGTAGAGGTGGTCAAAACCGAGAAGAGGTAGAGGCAGAGGTAGTAATAGACCGGTTATTAAAACCGAAAGTAGTAGCTGTTGTGTTAAAGCGGATGGCGTAATGGCGAAGATCGGAACATGTCTCTTTCCGTATGCAAATCTTCCAACGGCAGATGGTAGAGTGAATGGCACGGACGTAATTGTAATGAGGGATACAGGTTGTACAGGTGTGGTAGTTAGGCGTAGTTTAGTTACGGATGACCAGTTGGTAGGTAAACAGTGTGTGTGTGTGTGTGTGTGTGTATTTCTAAGGATTATAGTCCCTCCACCTACGACAGGCGTATGTTGTTAAATAAGTCGGTAGAGCATGTGCGAGAATAGATGTAGATACACCTTTCTTTAAAGGGACTACAAAGGCACTATGTATGGACGACCCGATGTATGATTTAACGATAGGAAACATAGAAGGTTAAGTACTTCCGGTAGTGTCCGATTTTAGAAGTATCATAAGTAATGCAGTAGAGACTAGAGCGCAGGTTCAGAAGCAAGCTCAGGCTGATAGAAAATTAAAGATTCCTGCAGCCGTAGGTGACATATCCAAAGCGGAGTTTATAGAAGCACAAACTCAAGACGAGTCGTTAGAGCCTTGTAAAGTGAAGGCCAAGGATGGTGTAGTGAAGAAGTGTAAGTTTGTACATAAGAATAGATTATTGTACAGAGAATTTGAAGATAGTGGTAGTAGACAGTTTCACCAATTAGTGGTACCTACCCAGTATAGAACGACAGTGCTTAAGGTAGCTCATGAGTCTATTATGGGAGGTCATTTAGGCGTAAAGAAAACGTCAGATAGAATATTGGCAGAATTGTATTGGCCAGGCGTTAGTGGAAATGTAACTAGGTATTGTAGGTCCTGCGATGTATGCCAAAGGACAGTACCAAAAGGTCGAGTGACCAAAGTACATTTAGGTCAGATGCCACTGATAGATACACCATTTAAGCGGGTAGCCGTAGATATAGTTGGACCAATTTTTCCAGTGTCGGATAGGAAAAATAGGTACATTTTAACCATGATAGACTATGCAACTAGGTATCCGGAGGCAGTAGCATGGCCCTCAGTTGAAACTGAAAGAGTAGCTGACCAAAAGGTCGAGTGACCAAAGTACATTTAGGTCAGATGCCACTGATAGATACACCATTTAAGCGAGTAGCCGTAGACATAGTTGGACCAATTTTTCCAGTGTCGGATAGGAAAAATAGGTACATTTTAACCATGGTAGACTATGCAACTAGGTATCCGGAGGCAGTAGCATTGCCCTCAGTTGAAACTGAGAGAGTAGCTGAGGCATTAGTTGATATGTTCAGTAGGCTAGGTGTACCAGAGGAAATGCTGACTGATTGTGGGTCACAGTTTACGTCAGAACTTATGGCTGAAGTAAGCAGGTTATTGTCTTTGCGTCAAATCATGACAACACCGTATCACCCTATGTGTAACGGGTTAGTCGAACGATTTAACGGGACGTTAAAGCAAATGTTACGGCCAAAGATTGGGACAAGTATCTCAATGCTTTGTTGTTTGCATTTAGAGAGGTTCCACAAGAGAGTTTAGGATTTTCTCCGTTTGAGTTACGGTAGATCAGTGACAGGTCCCATGAGATTCTTAGAGAGATGTGGGCAGGTGAAGCAGATAGTGATGAGATTAAGACTACATATCTGTATGTTTTAGATCTGAATGAGAAACTAGAGGAGACCTGTAAGATAGCTCAAAGTCAGTTAGTTAAGGCAAGTACCAAGTACAAACGGTACTATGACCAGAAAGCTAGAGCTAGGACATTTAAGATAGATGATCAGGTGTTACTGTTACTCCCGACCGACAATAACAAGCTATTATTACAATGGAAAGGTCCGTTTTACGTCAGAGGGATAGTGAACACTATGGATTATCGTATTGAGATAAACGGAAAGTTAAAGACCTTTCATGCAAATATGCTGAAAGAGTATATCAGTAGAACCGATACTGTGCAACAAGGGGTGTTAACGGTAGTTAATGTTGCAGTTATTGAAGATAGTGAGGAAGACAGTAGTGAGGACACTAGTCCCATGTCTTTTCCCACTAGTGTAGGAAAGGAGACAGCAGCCGATGTAGACATAGCCGGCATGCTTAGTGTAGAGCAGCAACGAGATATTGGTAGTTTGCTCTCGGAGTTCAGTGATGTCTTGTCCGAAAACCCGGGGCAGACAGATGGAGAGCAACATGATATTGTACTCACATCAGGGGAACCAATTATAATTAAGGGGTATCTTCCATTTCACTCCCGATCAATTGCTGATGAGGAGGTGAAAGACATTTTGAAATCGGGTGTCATCGAACCTTCAAACGCCCCATTTTCATCCCCAGTCGTACTTAATAAGAAGAAGGATGGGTCAATTCGATTCTGCATCGATTTTAGACAGCTAAATAAGCGGACCATCTTTGATGCAGAGCCAATGCCTAATATTGAAGAGGTATTCTCAAAACTTGCGGGATATTCGTATTTCTCCAAGTTAGACCTCAGTAAAGGTTATTGGCAAGTCCTACTTTCAGACCAAGCTAAAGAGATGACCTCTTTCGAAACTTCGCAAGGACTTTTTAAGTTCAAGGTCATGCCCTTCGATCTCGTAAACGCCCCAGCAATTTTCTGTAGGTTGGTGAGGAATATCCTGAAGGATTTGTCCAACACAGACAGTTTTGTAGATGACATCCTGGTGTTTACAACAACATTTGAAGACCATATTAAGGCTCTACATAGTCTGTTGGAACGGCTACGCCGATTTAAACTGACTGCAAAACCTAGCAAGTGTCACATAGGTTACGCAGATATAGAGTGTCTGGGTCATGTTGTCGGGAGAGACCATAAATTGAAACCCAACCCCGACAAGGTTATGGCAATTCAGGAAGCACCAAGACCCGAGACAAAGAAACAAGTTAGGTCATTTTTAGGGTTGGCGTTTTTTTACAGGAAGTTTATCCCAAACTTTTCGGCTATAGCTGCACCTTTGTCAGACTTGACAAAGAAAGGTCAACCCAATAGAATAACTTGGGGGGGGGGGGGGGGGGAAAGCCAGTAGCGAGCTTTTGTCTCTTTAAAGGGGAGTCTGGTCAAAACCCCAATATTAAAGTTACCTGAACTTGACAAGGAGTTTATCCTTAGAACGGATGCCTCTAATATAGGGGTGGATGCAGTCCTACTGCAAGAGCAAGATGGGTGTAGTCTCCCGGTGGTTTACGCAAGTCGGAAACTACTACCCCGGGAATGTAACTACTCTGGTATCGAAAGGGAGTGTCTTGCAGTAGTGTGGGGTGTCAGTAAATTACACCGATATGTTTTTGGTAAGGAATTTGTCTTGGAGACTGACCACCAACCGTTAGCTTATATGAATAAAGCAAAGGTAGCTAACAGTAGGTTAATGAGATGGGCACTGACTCTGCAGCCTTACCGGATGAAAATTAAAGCCATCCGAGGAAAGGACAATATTGGGGCAGACTATTTAAGTCGCCGCACATAATGACAGGTTTAGTACTGTAGTAGTTTATGTTACGACAGTGTAGTGTAAAAGTGTAGAATATTGTTGAAATTTTAATGTTGCTAATTATGCAACCATGTCTTTTGCTAGGACTAATTAATAGTTTAATGAATCATTTTTTTGAATTTAAAAAATGTAGCACTTTCTTTAAGTGGGGAGATGTTGTCACAAAATGTCACGGGTAGAGCGTATTGGTCGTACATGTATAGCTCTTGTAAGCTGTTAGTTACACCCTAATATATTGTTGAGTTGAAACAAATTCACAATATCCATGATATATTCATGTAACACGTAAAAGCGTGCACATTTTAAGTGGCCGCCAGAGAGGCCGTGTAATAAGTTTAGTTTTGTGCTAATGCATGTAAACGTATAGGTCTATCTTCCTTAAATGGCAAAATTGTGTAAATGGCCTCTCGTGTAGATTTTAATACTGCGAATTTAGCCACGTATGCCACGGACTGAACGGGGGAAATAATGGTTTGGGCATAACGTTTGCTATAAAATCCATTGTCTCCTAGTTCTGGCCGGGATTGCTTGATAGTTGCTTTGTTTGGAACAGAAGTTGGACGGCGAAGCTCACAGGCAATATGTGGTCAGTATTTATTTTATTAAACTTTTATCGTACATTTGTATTCAGTGGGCGGCGCCATCTTCGTTGGCGGTTACGACATCCGGTTAGCTTTGATGTTTCTCAAACATTAACTTTAGACAAGCATATGATTTTGAAGTTACTTTATTAGATGTAATTATTGTAATTGATCATTAATTGTAAAACAATATTAATTTGATAACAGTGGATAATAGGTGCATTAGTTAACGTTGGCGTATAACTCAGTGATTGTAATACACGATTGTTAACATTAGTTTAATAACAATGAGATGAGTGACTAGGATACATGTTCGACGCGTAGGCATAGCGTTGTATAATGTGGTCATTAGTTGAAATACAGTTAAAAATTATAGAGGAATAACATTACTAAGTACGCTGGGTAAATTATTTACAAGAATTCTAAATACTAGATTAAATGAGTGGGCCGAAAAATATAACGTATATATTGAAGCACAGGCTGGTTTTCGCAAAAATATGGGAACTATTGATAATATTTTCGTATTTCATGGGCTGATAAATCATATTATTTGTGAAAATAAAAAACTATATTCGTTTTTTGTTGACTTTACTAAGGCTTTTGATAATGTTGTTAGAGATATATTATGGTACATATTATTGAAATATGGTGACAGAGGGAAAATGATTGATATTGTTAACGCTATGTATGAACATGTAAAATCAAGAGTTAAGTATGAAAACCAACTAGGCAATGCATTTACATGCTATTTAGGGGTACGTCAAGGAGAGAGTATTTCGCCATTTTTATTTTCTATGTATATTAACGACTTGGAAGAACATTTTGCTTTAAATGGGTATAATGGCATTGACACTGGAATGTTGAAAAGCTTTTTATTATTGTACGCGGATGATATTATCATCATGTCTGAAACGGAAAAAGGCTTACAGCAGGGTTTGGATTTGCTTTATGAATATTGTAATAGATGGAAATTAATGGTTAATGTAAAATAAAACGAAGGTCATGATTTTTAAAAATGGAGGCCGTTTGCCAAGGGGTTTACATTTTAAGTATGGTGATGTTGCTATTGATATTGCTAATACATTTGTTTATCTAGGTGTTGTGTTTTCTACCGGAGGGTCGTTTGTAAAAACATTTAACTCATTAAGTGGGCAAGCATTAAAAGCCATATTCCAGTTAAAGAAATATACTTATAAATTTACAAATTTGTCAGTTTCTCACATGTTGAGTCTATTTGATAAATTGATATTGCCTATATTGAACTATGGATGTGAGGTATGGGGGGTTTACGAAAGCAGATGAAATAGAGAGAACACATTTATCATTTTGTAAAAATGTATTAGGTGTTAAAATACAGACGTAGAATAACTTTATTTATGGGGAACTAGGAAGACAGTCACTCATTAATTATAGAATTCATAGAATTATAAACTTTTGGTTTAAGATTGTTGGGAGCAATGATACAAAGTACATAACCATTGTGTATAATATGATGTTAGATGATATGGCAAAATATCCTAACAAACAAAATTGGGTAAGTCAAGTTAAATATATTTTTGATAAACTTGGTTTTAATCATGTCTGGTTATTCCATGGCGTTGGAAATAAAATAGTTTTTATGTCAATTTTTAAACAACGATTAAAGGATACATGTATTCAAAGTTGGAATGAATAATTAGTGAACTCAACCCGTGCTAGGACATATGTATTGTTTTCAGAATTTCGCTTTCAACCGTATTTAAAAAATGTAAATTTAAGAAAATTTAGATGTGCTTTAAGCAGATTACGAGTGTCATCTCACCGTCTTGAAGTGGAGACGGGGAGATGGCACAGACCACAAAAATACCACTACATGAACGTAAATGTCAGTTATGTAACAATCTCGAGGATGAATTCCATTTCTTGTTTGAATGCACAATGTACAAAGAACTGCGTTTAAAATATATCAAATCATACTACTGGA
This sequence comes from Cyrtodaria siliqua, assembly GCA_037043455.1. Taxonomy (NCBI): domain Eukaryota; kingdom Metazoa; phylum Mollusca; class Bivalvia; order Adapedonta; family Hiatellidae; genus Cyrtodaria; species Cyrtodaria siliqua. The sequence continues at coordinate 23,337 of JAWPHD010010253.1, read as the reverse complement.
AGCATCCTAATATTCTGAAGTTTACTGAACTCATGAACAATAACAATGTACGTATAGAAAGAAACCTTGCCATGTATGTTTTTGAAAGTTTTGAAATACGTAATGAATTATTGTACAATAATACATAAGATTCTCCTCGTCAGCTCATTTGATAGGAGTATATGAATACTTCATTGCTATAACAAGTATACTTCAGTTGAACCATGCATAATCAGTTGATAATAGTGACTATGTATACTGTATCACCACCTATTGATATTTTGTATATTGTTAAATAAGCATTTGTGTACTCATGGGCCTATGGCCTATGGCCTTTTGTATGAAATAAACTATTCTCATGTGTGCATGCATAATGTTTTATATTACATGTATTAGGGGCATTGATTAACAACGACGTACATGGCGTATACATGGCGTATACATGGCGTTGTAGAATATGTATACATTGCTACTCATCATGAGTACAGCTTACACATATTTATTAAATAATGATTTGTTTGGGTAATGATAATTATGCAAGATGGTTATGTTTATCAACCGACATCTAAAACGTATGTATAGTTATCCAGGATATAGGCCATCCAGGGTTGGATATAAGCCATCCAGGTTTGGATATTCCGGAGTGGAGCTAAGCGTCCACGTATAACGTAAAGAGCGGTGGAGACGTCCCCGTACCTGCGCAGCATGGCCAGGGTCTAGTAGCGACAACCCCCGGGACACAAGGTGGGCCCGTTATCAATCCTCACTGGAGGAATATCATCCAAAACCTCAGTGGAGGTTAATCATCTTGCATATCGCGTCATCAACCCTTATAGAAGGCATTTGATGACAATCACCCATTGGATTCGCACATCATCATCTTCATGAGCTCTCGCGCATCACAGTTATTGCGCTAGATCATAGATCAACATTGTTATAACTTTAACAACACTTTAGTGTCGTATATAATCAGTCGACACATTCAGTATTTATTACAATACTAAGAACGTCTTAAACGTTCATGAGAACATTCTTTTCATAGTTCATCTGTGTATTCGCATGTTTATTTTAGATAATTGTATATATATTTAACATATTTTAAAAGTTGCATTAAACTGATGTAAATGCATTCACCGTCATTGATTCTTTCCTGAGTTAGACCCAACCACTAGGGTCATCCTATGACATACACTGTCCTGTTTTAATGGGATGACAGTAGGGTAAGTGTGAGGTTTGGTGCACCCTAGAACCGGTTTATACCCCCAGATGCCTTTGTTGCCACTGACCGTTCCAAGGCGGTAGCCCTATTGTCAACCCTTTTGTGTTTGTGATGTCGTTTGCATTTTTTATTACTTTTGCCTTCTGGTTTGTCTGTTTGCGTGTTTGTTTTTGTGTTTTGTGGTTGACTGTCGTCCTTGAATGCTGCTTTCCCTGTTCGATATTTTTATCTTTCTTTACATGTCCTGCGAGGTATTAACATACAATTATGGACTTTTGATGAGGTCGACACACTCGTTTACCAAGAACACTTTCTCAGTAGAGCACATGCTTCATCGGGATATGTTCTCTTGTTTATTAAAAAATCAAAGCGGCTTTGTTAAATTTCAAATAGTTGATTTATATTTGGATAATACCAAACAAACACGAGAATGTTATACAATTTTATTTTATGGAACATATTGCATCTTCCCCACCTTATTGTTTATTTCGTAAAAAGTTATTATCTTTTTATTCCTTTAATACAAATCGTCTAGTATATAAAACTATGATCAGATTTGATATTTTAATCAAAAGCAAATACGTTTTACCGTCGCAACGTGCAACATGCAATATGCAATTAAAAAGATCACTAACACTGTTACACTCTGACATACAAACAATTTGTCATTTGCATCTGGCTAACGGTCGTCTCTCAAAATCAAAGTTTGTTTATAGTTGACACACTGATTTTAACATACGTAAATAGTCTAGTTCAACTGTTTAAGTTTTACTGTTTCTTATGCATTTTCACAATATGTGAAGTGAGTAGCCAGTGTAACCGGCGCCTTTAATAGTGAATGTCAAAATAAGAGCAGGACGTCCGGTAAAGTGCTCCACCCCGAAATAATAATGACATAAATATTGCGCTCCTAAATTTGCACAATATTAATAAAGAACGCAAAAGAACTCGTGCATATATCCCAATACAAATATAATAACCTATAAAGACTGCACAATTAGATCAATGCGAAGTTGACGGAACAATATGATGTTATACAATACATATATATATACTGAATCAAAAAAGAAAGCTTGCACTTTTGTTTTTGAATTGTTTTGAATAGTATTACTTTTTTCGCCAACACATTCGTGAAATTTCGTGAAACATCACTAACACAAAAGGGTTTGGTAATACTTGAACCGCCTTTGAGCGGTCAGAGGCAAAACTTCCGCTGTGTGTTTAAGCCGGTTTGTAGGGTGCACCAAACCTCACTCTTTCCATATTGTCAATCCAGTCAAGCGGAATAGTGTAAATAAAGATCTCCCCACCATGTTTTATCAGATAACAACTATGCATTTATAAGAATTATAGATTAGAAACATTGATGATCATGTGTATATGAATATGAAAAACAAAAGCCTAGAAAGCCACAAAACAAGTTATCATTGAGTTGGGCAGATACCAGAGCAACAATATAATAAATCATCAAGGGCACGGCATGAAGACAAATATTAAATGTTAAATTCATTATATTTAGTCATTCTTAGAGGCCCTCTACAGGATTCATAGAGATAATTAGATGACATATAAATGCACACAGGACTGCTATCAGCTGCTGTATTGCTTCCCTTTTCTGGAGTTAGGTAGACGCCATCTCTTCAAAAGGTGCTTAGTCATGCTCGTTTTAATACATTGTATATAACAAATGTTTGGAATTTATCAAATGGATAGCTGAAGGAAAAGGCCATAGGTCACCATCCTATTTCTCGTATAAAGAAATAAAACAAAGTTTCAGCTTCAGCAACATGTGAACGGTAGAATACGAAATAACATATTAGTTGATGGTTGGCTGAATGGTGTTTTCCGTCATTTTCAGCACAATTTAGGCTATATATTACGTTCGATATTTTCGTGGTAGAGGCAGACCACTAGATTTTTTCTGGGTAAAACCAGTACAGTATTCCTTCCTTGGAAGCAACACACACAAACAAGAGAGAACAGTAGCATACTCGGTTTTATTGAGTCTGTTCATGCGAGGTAATATAATTTGCAACACCTCTAAGGCCTCTTAACACCGGTTTAAGAGGTATTCTACTTTATAAACCACAAACAATGGGCTTGATGATCCCAAGTCGAGGTCCCAGTGTAGTCGAACCCGCAGCGGTGAGAGCCGAGAAGATTAGCATTCGGAACTAGATCATCAATCACTAACTATAGAAAATCAAAACGAAAGCGGAACAAAGAAAGTGAAATGGTGTGTGAAGATATTTCAACAAAATACCTTGATAACGCGGCAGAAGGTTGGATTTGTTTTTCAGTAATGCATATACATTTTCAAAGAAACGCAGACGAAAAGGTGGAAGAAATATTAGTGAAAATGAGATGACATTACCATGCACGACACAAGAGCGGTCCACTCCTTCTTGTTAGAAATGCTTCAGAAGATACGGAGTCAGTTTTCTTGTTTGTTAAAATCAATACAAAAATGCATTACCGCTGAAAGTTCAGTCTTCTCCACCGATCCAAATAACTATATAGCTTATATCGCCGCTTATATATTGCAGGTTAATTGGATCTTTTTGAAAAAAGCATTTTTTACCAGACTTGATAAAACCGAGTCTGCTACTTTTCTCTCATGCTTGTGTTTATAGTTTCTAAGGAATCCGCTTTTCAGTATTTATTAAAATAAATTGGTAATACAGACATACTACATCTACTATAACTCGGGTTCCAAGTGTTTTTGCGTGTTTTATGGACGCAGAACAAGCGTTGGACATTGTTTGAATAAACACTATTGTTCTTCTGTCTCTGACGAAGAAAGTGAACGACGAGATTGCGTTTATTGACTTCATTTAAATATATATGTATCGTGGTTAAACAATACCGTATAAAGTCGATAGCAATTATGACATAGATTAGTATGTAGATATAAAAATCGAACAGGAAAAGTAGCATTCAAGGACGACAGTCAAACACAAACACACACAGAAACAAAGAACAACTTTACAGATGATTAAAAAACAAGATAATACATCACAAACACAAAATGTTTGACAATAGGGCTACCGCCTTGGAACGGTCAGTGGCAAAAAAGGGCGCTGGGGTGGGGGTGGGGGGTGGGGGTGGGGGGCGGGGGTTAAACCTCACTCTTACCCTATGGGAATCATCCCAATAAACGGAACAGTGCAAATAGGTTTAATTCCACTAAATCAGCCGGATGTGCTTGCCTGGTGCAGTCGAAAGTAGTTCTATATTAAAGAGTGCTAATCTTGTTTTTTTCTTTAATAAATACTGATAAAGATGATCCTTTGGGAGCGACAAACACAATTAAGAGAATAAAGCAGCAGACTCGGTTTTATTGAAACCTTTTTTTAGTGCAATTTCCTGTTATTTTTTTGGCTGTAACTGTATTCTGGACATGTAGTTGATATTTGAAAAGGGAGCTCATCATGTTTTTGACAGTTTTTGATATAAATTTCAGAATTGAAAGTAGACAGGGTACGGAATTGCAAGGGGTACAAATAGCTTTGACCCTTGACCCGGTGTTAGTATACAACTGAAGAAATGTTTCTTAGAAGGTATTAAACCCCCTATTTCCTTGTTGATGTTTAATAGCAGACATGTTTATTTGCATGATAAAGTAAGTTTCCCAGAATTCTAACCAGGTTTGAGTTTTTAACAGGTTGTCAACATTCTAACTTTACTATGGAAGGGTAATGGAGACTCATTTACGCTATTATAACCTATAAGGAGAAATCATGTATTTTTCAGAATTGCATAAAAAATGATTTTCTAGTCATTTATTTTGTTTGAATAGGTGAATTGAACTCAGAAACATAGAAAAAAATCATTTTCAGACTTTTAGACTATTTTAGAGTGTTTTTGGCAACTTTTTCTCAAATTTTCTGATTTTCTCTAAAAATTTGATATATATAATATATTTTTTTGAGTTTTTGTGAAAGATATATGGCAAAATATGTGGTATACATACTCAGGGATGCAAAACAAAGCCACCAGCGTTGATTTGATGAGCAAATGTTGAACGGTTGCTGAGATATTGCATTTTTTATTACTTCTTAATTTCGCGTCAAAATCGACTCGATTTAGTGCATGGTCAAGCGCAGGTAAATCGCAATAATTTCAAGACAAAGTCATTCGGCATTGAGAAACCAAGTCAAAATGCTCTTTTATTAAGTTGTTGGATTGAATCGATCAGTTTAATTAAAAACATGACGCAAAAGTATTCCATTTAGGTTTAATTCCACTAAATCAGCCGGATGTGCTTGCCTGGTGCAGTCGAAAATAGTTCTATATTAAAGAGTGCTAATCTTTTTTTCTTTAAAACCTTTTTTGGTGCAATTTCCTGTTATTCTTTGGCTGTAACTGTATTCTGGACGTGTTGTTGATATTTGAAAAGGGGGCTCATCATGTTTTTGACATTTTTTGATATAAATTTCAGAAGTGAAAATAGACAGGGTACGAAATTGCAAGGGGTAAAAATAGCTTTGACCGTTGACCCGGTGTTAGTATACAACTGAATAAATGTTTCTTAGAAGGTATTAAACCCCCTATTTCCTTGTTGATGTTTAATAGCATACATGTTTATTTGCATGATAAAGTAAGTTTCCCAGAATTCTAACCAGGTTTGAGTTTTTAACAGTTTGTCAACATTCTAACTTTACTATGGAAGGGCAATGGAGACTCATTTACGCTATTATAACCAATAAAGATATCCCTACCAGGTTATAATCTCTAACAAACACGGCTGATGATCTATATATTTTAATACTGCATAAATTATTGAGAGTTGAAACGTAATGAACCACATTGTGTATCATGAAACTGATAAAGAGATGATAACATTATACTGAGAAGTGACCAACCGATCAACAAATCTCGAGAGTTAGATAATAGTTTGAATAGTTATAGCGATTATAACGTTCTCGCGCTTCATTGAATTTTCTCTCATTAAATGTTTGTGGCCTAGAAAGCAAAGCTAATATACCGGAGTTTTTAGGATTTATTTCAGATTATGATATTATTGGTTTTCAAGAAACAAAAACGAATCAAATTGACACTATAGATATTAATGGTTATAATTTATATTTCAAAAATCGTTCTAACATATCAAAGATAAGATCAGGCGGTATTGAATTAGCATATAAAAAAAACATCTTCACAAATATATCAACATCTTGGATAATCATATCTCCGTTATATTGTGGTTTGTGTTGCCTTACAAATAATAGCGATGTATTATGTGGTATTGTTTATATTCCACCATACGGAACCAAGTACTCTGTAGAAGATCCTTACTACGAAATTGAAAATGAGATCCGCTCTTTTTCGAACATATATGACAGAATTATTTTACTTGGAGACTTTAAATCTAGATCAAACAACTTTCAAGATAGAATAACAATGGACTCTTTCTTGTTTGAACATATGAATTTTGATGAAATCTCAGACGAATGCAATACTGAGACAATAAACTTTGTATAAGTTATTAGACTTTTGTAAAAACGAGTGTATATATATATATACTTAATGGTAGATATTCAGAAGACCGGTGTATCGGTAAAACTACAAGTAAAGGTGTCAGCACTAGTGACTATTTTCTGTTGACGGCGAATGTATTCCCGTTACTTGAGAGAATTTTAAGGTTAAAGATATTTGCCCGTTGTTATCAGATTTCCATAATCCTGTATGTATGTGTTTGTCTGTCATTGTAAATAACGAGTTTACTAATTCGTCATCAAGTTATATTGAAAATACAATTTTATGGGATAAAGATAAAAGCGAAAACAAATTTCAGCATGTAGACAGTGCTATAGTTAATGATATTCTAAAAACATTATCCAATCAAGAACTGAAAGATATCAAAGCACTAGATGATATCAACATATTTGTCAGCAATATAAGTAACGTGTTTGTAAATTCTAATAAAACACGTTTTGGCACAAAACAAAATAGTAAGTCTACATACAGCACAAAAATCACCTCTCCCTCTTGGTTTGGTCCAGATTGTAAAAAGGCACGGAAACAATTTCATAGAGCAAAACATATGTATAAATTACGTAATAATTATGCAAATAAACAAAACCTAAAGAGGCAAAGTAAAGGCTATAAAAAAGTAATGCGGCAACAGTATAATAAATTCAGGCGTAAAAATGTTAAATATATTTTAAAATTAAAAGACAAAGATTTCAGAAAATACTGGAGATATATTAATGGAAACAAGGATAATGATGTAGGCGCCTCTATAGAAGCATTTCATGATTTTTTCAAAAATATAAAATACGTTGGGAATGAATCAACCAACGAATACATACAAGAGGACCCAATCGTATAGAAAATGAGATTATAAATAGTATTATAACTAATAACGAAATAGAGAAGGCATATAAGTCGCTTAAGAATAACATATCCTGCGGTATTGATCAAATCGTCAACGAACATATAAAATCAACCCTTCATGTAATGATGCCAGTCTATACTAAACTTTTAAACATGATATTTGATACAGGATTTGTACCTGAATGTTGGACAATCGGCATGATTAAACCTATATTCATACAAAAGGCGATATCACTTATCCGGATATTTTTCGATATGCAGATTGATCTTTTTAACAAACTTATAAAACCTATACTTTTGTATGGCTGTGAGATATGGGGTTTCGGTAATCTAGATGTTATTTATAAATTCATGGTACGAAACATTACAAAATTCTAGTAGTGCTTATAATTATAGAAAATTTAATATGTTCTTTCGGTTCGAAAATTACCTTTTGTCACTATCAGAAAAACAAAGGAAATGTTTGATAACATTTCGGACAAGAGACCGCAAGAAACGGCAAGTTACCAGTTGAAACTGGTCGATGGAATAAAATTCCTTTCAATCAAAGATTGTGTCCTCTATGCTCCTCCGAAAAAGTAGACGAATTCCGTTACCTTTTCAATTGCATTTGCTTCAAAGAAATACGAAAACAGTATCTAAAACCATCGTATTATGCAAGACCAAATGTTTATAAGTAAAACTGAATGAATAACAAAAGCATGGTAATTTTAATTGCCCATATTTCACTTAAAGTAGCTTAACTCTCTCTTCAATTAAACAAAACAAAATAATTTCAAGATGATATTGCATCATATAATATGTACTAGTTAGCGCATGTGACTATGTCAATAAATCTTACAGCTCTCGCCGTCAAAGCGTTCACCATCACCAATTTGATTTAAAATTGTGTATGTTTATAAGTAGCAATTACGAAGTCAATGTCTTTGACGTCGAAGCGCATAATTATGTTTAGTAATATGCACACATAATGTTCATATGCAATTTTACCGAAGCCTGTTTGTATATAACTATGTTTTGTAACCTCATGTTGCCATTTATGTAATGGATTGAGTGAAATAAAAAAAATATATATATAGAAGTGCAATTAAGCTGATTCATTTACCTGTAATTTTTTATGACGTAGCATATTAACCTTTTATATATGCCGTTAAACTCATTATTTCTGTTTCATAATTGATATTTTAATTATTTCGATCTTCTTATTTCGTGTGACTACCTCCAACATATACTATTTGTTTGTTTGTATATATGGTGTTTTACGTCATTTTCAACACATGTAAGGTTATATATGACGGTCGATTTTTTGGGGTTGTGGCAGACCACCCACTTTTCCTGGGTATAATCAGTACTGTACACTTCCCTCGATCCGTAATAATTGATACTTCCTCACTTACAAGTCGAGCTCCCAGTGGGATTCGAAACAGGAGCGGTGAGAGGCGAAGGTTTACAACGCAACGTGGTTATCCATTCGGCCACGGAGACGCTGGTATCTATCTGTAAGTGTTTGTAGACAGTGTAAGCATATTTGCTGTCGTGACTATCTGACTGTTAACTACACAAAAAGAGAATAATTGCTTTGTAAAGACAAATGTTGTATATTGAATGGAAATCAAATATTACACGTTAATTTTTATATATTTATTTACTTTTTGCTTTCTCCGAATATAAACATATTCCTCAACGTCGCCAATGCCCTTTTTTGTTCTCTTGTTTATATTTTGACCATATAATATTTGAATTTACTACTCATAGGTAAGAAAATCTAAATATTCTTGATATTTGTTTTACATAAATTAAAATCTGCGTTAGTAATACTTATTGAAACCAAACACCTAATAGCAATCATTCAACATTAGTATTTTTGTTATCTAATATTTAATATTGACCCATATATCATAATATATTGCATAGTAGTGACGTTAGCAGTACTCGTAAGATATTTATTGTGTCATCGCACGTCCTGATAACCGATTGCTATCATCAGAATACACCTAATGATCTACATTACATAAAATGAGGTAATCATACATTTTTATCAGTCTTTTTCGCGGTAGCTGACGCATACAATACAGACAGTTGATCTATTTTTACTCGATATCTTCTTTATCGTTAAAGCTGACCAATGAGATGAGAATACAAGGTCCAATTACATTTCCCCTCTGCGTACTGGATTGATCATTTTAGATACAGTAAGTAACTTATATATATAGATATTAACAAAACCATTTCTAATGAAGTTATTGGATTAATAACTTCAATATACAGATAAATATATAGATAACTGGTGAGTCTAAGTTTGTTCATACCTTGCGCAATAAGTTTTCCAGTATTTAGCCAACAAGGCAGTAAATAAGTTTTGAAAATAGTGAGTACATATTTTTTAGGAACTCATATTTTGTACAGTGTGCTGTGTGACGGCTGTTAAAAGTCGTCTCGACATTACTTACTGGTTTTTGATCTCATTCATTCTGACTTTAAAGTAGAATACCTTAAACTGCGTCTAACACTTTCTCTTATTTGATTTCGTTGATTCCAAAAGATCACCTTCTCAGTATTTATTTACTAATATGACATAGGCTTGTAATTGTGCAGTCAATTGAATTATAGTTATAGAATATGCATATTAATTGTCCCAATTAATAAAAATGAAAACATCTGCTATCATAACAGTTATTGCGACCGGTGTCGGAACAGAACATAAATTCTACAAATCATTACATTGTCTATCAGTTTCAATATGTAAGCCGTTTGCTAACATAAAGACTCAAAATACTCAACTGTAAACCAACTTGTTGATATATATAATACCTTCTGCGGGGCTCTGGACGAAGGTAAAGAAGTGCGTGCATTCTTTCCTGATATATCAAAGGCCTTCGACAGAGTCTGGCAGAGGGGTCTATAAATTAAACTTGCAGTTGGAATAACGGGTTCACTCTTAGCTTGGATTTCACATATGCCTTGTACTTTTTATATGGCGGACATATCGTACGCATTATATGACCATTATGGACAACTGTTTCTTTGTTTTGAGTTTTCCCCCAACTTTTTCTGGTAATAAAAAAAAGAAAAAAAAAGGACACTTTGAGACAAACATACGATTGGCAACATATGTTATTGGAAATAAAGGAAACCAGAACTATTAACCCGCGGTATAATTAAGAACTTATTGGAACTGAGAAAAAGTATTATTTTGAAAAAACAAAACAAAACAAACAACAACTGAATTTATCAAAGCTGTTAATCTTGAAAACAAATCAATGTTGGACCATGAATGGTGTTGGCAGAGGCCTCTATTAACAACTTAAAATTAGTATTAGGTTCCATATGTGCCTCTGTGGTGCATGCTTGTTCTGTGTTGACGCTGGTGATACTGAATTGCGTTACGTTTGTTTATGGCACATTTTCGTCGTTCGATAACAATAAACAATGTTATTTTCATCTACCTACACACATATTTCTAAATAAAATTGATTTCTAATTTAGAATTCAGTATTATGGAAGCTTATAACAGTTCATGGATACCCATGATAATATATTTGTTATACTTATATTGAATATTAATACTGTTTTGTATAACCTGGGGGGAAATATTTATTTACACTATCCCGTTTTATTGGGATGACAATAGGGTAAGAGCGAGGTTTGGTGCGCCCTAGAACTTGGGTTAAACTCCCAGCGGCCTTTTTTTTGCCACTGACCGTTCCAAGACAGAAGCCCTATTATCAAGACTTGTATGTTTTCTATCTTGCCTGTTAATTCATCTTTGTGATTATTGTTTGTTTGGTTCTTTTAATGCAACATTTTCTGTTCGACTTTTATATCTACTTCTAAAGAACCATTTTTATCAATTTAATATGAAGCATAAATCAAAACTAGAACTAAAACTGAAGGTGATTAATACCCCTGCAAACGCGCACCCAACGACGATATACGCATCTTTATTTTATACTGATGCTTCTATCAAAAATCATCAAACCAAAAACGAGACGATAACATGCGCATCTCCACTTCATATTGATGCTTCTTATGAAGTGAAAATTCATCAAGGGGTTATGGCGATATAATGCGATAAAGACGTGCACGTGTGCGTGCGAGCATGCGTGCGTGCGTGGGTACGTGCGCGCGCGCGCGTGTGTGTGTGTGTGTGTGAAATCAAGGTGTTATCGAGAAATAGCACGGATATAATTTTAGTGCGAAAATATTCAAAGGGCTCCGTCAGAAATCATCGTACCCAAACGAAACGAAGTTATGCGCATCTTCATTTTATACTGACATTTCTCACAAAGTTTGGTGAAAATCGATCAACATGGACAATCGACCGAACGCCCTACCAACCGACCGACCCACCGACCGACCGCCAGAGTGATTTTTATATACCCACTTGCAGGGATATAAAAATAATTATAATCTGATAAAAATATATATGAATAAAACAAATTGAAAAGAAAAACCCACAAAAATAAAATAAAAATTGAAACCATGAATCAAGGTTTCTTATGAAAAGAAACACATTTTTGATGAGAATTGAACCCAGGACCCTTTGGGTTTCCAATGTACATTATCATATACTAAAAAAGGGTAATAACTCCGGTGTTACTGGTTCGATCTAGCTGGTTTTCAAACTCATCGGAGTTTTTATTCATATATACAATCTGGCCAAGTTTGGAAAATAACGAATACAAAATGAAGGCGCTAGAGTGATCACAAGGCTGAAAATGGCAAATGGCACTTCATTAAGTCAAGGGCACATAACTCTGGTGTTCCTTGTCCTATATAGCTGGTTTACAAACTTAACCGAGCTTTCATTGATATTAACAATCTGGTAAAGTTTGGTAAAGATCGCATGAAAAATGAAGGTCCTATCGTCTCAACGAGGCAGAATATAGCCTTTTCACTAAATCAAGGACCATAACTGGTGTTACTGGTCCGATCTGGTTGGTTTTCAAACTCGTCTGAGCTTTCATTATTATTAACAACCTGGTAAAGTTTGATAAAGTTTGGGAAAGATCGGATGAAAAAGGAAGTCCCTATCATCTTAACGAGGCAAATGTTAACGACGGACGACGGACGACGGACGACGGACAACTCGCCATCTCATAAGCTCTGCTTGCCTTCGGCCAGTAGAGCTAAAACTAATATGATTAGTATGAAGATATAGTTGCGTCACAATAGTGTTGATACTAGTGTATACTTAGACCAGCCTACCCAAGCCGCATGAATTGATGTATGGAAAGCCGTATTGGCTTTTATTAATAACATCATTTGGTGATATCACCTATTGGAATAGGCGATATGAACGAATGGTGTTTACAAAGACAATACGACACCCCATATGATTCAGTTTTATAGTGTTCTCCTACTGAACAGTAGGCAGGTAAGTGTACACACGCAGATTCATAAAGTTAATATGAATCACCGTATGTATCTTTTTCGTATGTGTTAAAAGGAATAGTTTTAATCCCGTAATTCGACTAAATTTTCTATATTATTGCTTTTTTCTGTGCCTATGACTTTCAATACAATGTCTAACCGCTTCGTTACATGATTCTGCTAGTTAGACTCGGAAAAGAGAAAAATCATCGTTGAGTAACCGGTACATTATAAATGTTGTCGTCGAGACGCCGTGACACTTTCCGGGAAAAACCGTTCTAAAACTGTTCTTTTTACACCATGACAAATAATATGAACTAAATATTACTTACTAATGGTTTTTATACAATGTTTTGAAAAGCATAATGTATTAAAGTGCTATACGTTTTTTTTTTTTTAAAGAATTCTTTCATTTTACAATTCGATGTAAAGAGTTAGAGAAACTATGCAAAACACTTCTTTAAAACATAATTGTTTAACTTATAGATAAGCGTTTAATGATATGTTTCGGAATGAAAACTAGCTCAAATACAAAATAGTTACCATTTTCATTCAAAATCTATGTTGGTAAACTGACATCGTTGAGAATCATTGCCTATTCATGGAGCAACCGATACCACTACTGAGGGCACGATAAAAGTACGTGTTAGGATGTAATATATAAATGCCATGGACACAAAAAAACAGGAAACATTCGCTGACAACATACATTTCGTATATTGAATGCAAATCAGGAACTAATAAGTTACGTTTTATATATGTATATTCTTTAGGCAGTCTCCGAAAATAAAATTATTTCTCCTGTGAGCTTATTTCACTTCGCTTGTGCTCAAGCCAATACATATCCATCAATGACCATGTTGGTTTTCGTGTTCTCTTGTCGACATCTTTTATATATTGTCGATAATATTTTTGCATATGTTAAGGTAGCAGTTGACAGTTTTTAAGACTTCTCCACCTAGGTACATGGAATGAAGTGAACAGTTCCTTTAGTTGTGCCATTTTTGCAACGTTAATCGCACGAGGTGGTGTACTCTTAAGGCATACCAACATGTTTAGTAACACTGGCTGTAGGGACTTTCTACGATATATTATTGCTGCAATGTTAGCAGAATGATATACCAACAATTGAAAGCTGGCTAGATTTTTGAGCTGAAAACAGATTTCTGATCTAATAATAGCACAAGTGGCAGCCAAACAGCGTTCAAACTATATGTGGTGTACTCTGAAGGCATACTACATGTTTAGTAACACTTTTGTTTTATTATTTGGTTCCATGACTCTTCATATTTATACAAATATTGAATAAACAAATATATATAGAGCAACTTTTCTATATGTGTTTATTCAATATTGTATAACAGTGAAGTTCACACTTCCTTATTTGTCGTATCATCGTATGACACATTTGGATTATCTGAATAAATTTAGGGAAACACCTTTTTTATCAGCCATTCGCATACAATATAGACAACTGTGATAACGTGTGATGTTCATTTGCCTTAAACGTTCGCCTGTTTATTTCAAACAGGAATACACAAAATGACAATGACTTGTGCATCAAAAGAATATATATAAAAAACAACCATACAAGCTTAACAATTACCGGACACAGATACATTCAAACAAAACGTGTGACCGCCCTGTGGCAGAGCCAACACTTGACCGCAGGGACATCATTTGAAACAAACATGAAAGAGGATCATAAACGTATGCGTAATGCAAACGAATAAAACTATGTTTACTCTATCTAAAACATGTATGAACATCCGATGTCAGACTAAATTTTATATATGAGGATAAGTTACCTGCAATATATAAGTTTTGCCCATTATCTGTTGTATAAATCCAGTGAAGCTTGTGGTGGGGCCAAATTTAACCACATGGTCAATATTTGCATACATTAGGTAGAGGACCATAAGCATTATGCGAATTACAAAATAATAAACCATTATGTTTTGTTATTTCATCGAAGATTTTTAAAAAAGATATTCTTATAAAACTGTGTTAACCTGTGACATTAGGATATTGACAAATTTAACAATATCAAAACTTAGTTGAGGACTTTAAGCTAGTTTAATAAATACAATATGAACGCCAAACTCTTGCGGATTTAAAGAGAAGTTACTAAGTTGTTACGTTGATTAGTATATTTTAAATATGTGACCCTTGGGGTGGGGTCAACTTTGACGTCAATGTCACCATTTGTCACCATTAGTCGATCATACGCTAAATGCTAAATGTGAGAGCTTTATGTCTTGTGATGTTTTCCTCTGACCGTTCAAAGGTGGTAGCCCTATTGTCAACCTGTTCATTTTTGAAGTCGTTGTTTTTTCTGTGTTTTTGACAGTGGTCCTTTAATTCTATAGTTCCTGTTCGACCTTTATATATACTTTTCTGATTTCGGTTGATAGATCGTTCCACATAGTAATAGCGGATGGAATAAATGATTTAGTAAATGTTACTCGATGTTTGTTTCACTGTGATTTAAAACAAACAACGATCACGAGTTACATGTTAATGGGCACGCGCCGATAATTGAATCTTTGCAAGATATCATGATTATGTAAAGATAACCGCATTAGCAATCAGGATAGTTAATATAAATTGTCATTTCAACACCAAATCAAACAAGGGTACTAGCTCATGATGCATCATCAAACTGGAGCAAGTCGATAGCGCTTCATCGCATATCCCCGTGTTTAACTATAGCGAAATGTATTCACACTTGATCTAGTGATAACAGTGAAAGTTTAAACAGAAAAGAAGGATGAAACAAACATCAGATATAGACTAAGGTCTACATGTTGAACCCTCCCAAACACTCAAGATAACCCTCAGGCATTTATGTTTTGCATAAGTGCACTTCTGTTACAATGGAATTCAATTTGATATGCAACATGACCCTATTTGAAAAAAAATAGGTTTTTACCCCGCTTACCAAGCACTCAGGGCACGATCCAGGATTTAAACGCAAAATGCATGTATTGACATTAGAGGCAACGATCTTACATGCAACATTTCACACGGTTACAGTTAAGCATGTAGGAATAACTGTATATCTTCTGTTTATGTAAATCCACTCAGACAAACATCAGATATAGACTAAATTCTACATTTTGACTTCTCTTCACCATTCAAGATGACCTTCAAGACACCATACACTGCTGGCCATGGAATGGTATAAAATACCACATTCAAGGTTCTATGTGCACCGTCATATGCACACCATCTTCAGGATGGCTGGCATGATCGCACTATTGTAATTGTAACTACTGAGTTAAAGGTTCTGAGTATTGTTTAATCACCCTTAGGATATGTTGCCTGCTTTTTAATTTAGTGTTTTGACTGTTACCTGTGATACACAGATTTCATAACCGCTGCTCCCAACTAAATTTCACTTTGTTTATTTCGCCAATTGTTTTCTCGTATAAGGCAAGAGTTTAGTTAGAAACTGGGACCATGCGCCGCTGGCCATGGAATGGTGTGAAAATACCTCATTGAAGGTTCCATGTTCGCCCTAATATGACATTTTTGTTCTATTGGCATTTTAAATATTGAGTTCTGCTCAACCCGGGGCTTGAGGACGTGAACGGTAGCTAGCATTTTTCACTACCGCTCATGAACAGTCTAAATCAAACCGAGACTGAAATATATGCATTTTACCACATACTTGTCTATAAATACGTTGTTTTTGAATACACGATACGACACAGACCTTGGTAGTGATATCAATCAGGATTTAGTTGCCGGGCAATAAAGCTTTATCACAGGAATGAAAATAGGGTAAAACATGTCATATCAAGGAAATAACCTAATGTTCTTTCCTATTAAGGTCCGGGCAGATTCGTATCACATCGACTCTTTTACCGAGGTTTACCGAAATTATCATGCGTATGATTTGTCATCTGCGTTTCATTTCTTGCTTCCATACTGTTTTGTGCCAGATTATTAGCTATAGAATCATTAACCTAGGATGAAATAATCACTTATGACCATTCAGTTTCTTAATTAGACAATTTAAGATTCAAAGGGGTGGAAACAAAGTACTTACGCGACAAACATGAACACATCAGAATGGACTAGGTGACAGTTCAACACAGTCATTGCTATATGGAAAGATTCGTATGTTAAATTGACAAGTTTAGGAAGTTCGTCAGGAAAGGATATAACCCTTTGGTTTTACAGCGCACTGCATGTTTAGTGATTGACCCCTCTACAGTCAGTCATTACGCTTCACTTTTCACTTGTGCGATGACTGGACTACCTCTTGGGACTCTATGATTGTACCTACTGAAACCCCAACTAAGGGAGGTGGGTGCATGAGCTTTCGTCCCTCGGGTTTTCTGGTCGTACCCTAGATTGATTTTCAGTTTAGCTGCAACTACTATGGTTGTTCAGTACGATTCTGGATACATCCTGAGATGTTTATTATTTTGTATGCGTATCTTTAGTTAGTTTCTCTGGATGTGGACTTTATTGTTAGAGAATTATTTTTGATGGGATGTAGTTTTGTTTACACTGTCTTGTCTATTTGGGCGCTAAAGACAGGATAATAGCGAGGATTGTGCGCATATAAAATCGATTCAAGCTAACCAGTAGGCCTTATTGCCTACTGACCGTTCCAAGTCGGTAACCCTGTCTTCACCACCCTTTCTGTTGTTTTTTGTCTCTTTCATTGTAGTTTCTAGTCCTTGTTTGCAGTACAGTGTGGACCTACGATGCCATTGCGTTCGGACGCTGTGGTTTCTATAGGACCCTATATATCATTTTACAGTAGGATTTCGTGTTCAATGTTTAATTATGAATGACAGAGATACATTATTAAACTGTGAAATGCTACCCTATGTAGCGACCATTCGCAACATCTCGATACTTATACGAGCCTAGTATTTCACGAATGGCTAGGCAACCAATAAGATCGCATGAACTCAGCAGTATGAAAAGTCAACCGATCAGGATAACAAAGCAACGACCATAATATGACTTTCAACCGACCATAATGACAATTCAACTGACCATAATGACAATTCAACTGACCATAATGACAATTCAACCGACCATAATGACAATTCAACTGACCATAATGAAATGTTAACCAATCAAGCTGATTAGAAGACCAATCAAGATGACAAGTCAACTGACCATAATGACACGTTTACCAATAAGGATGATAAGTCAAACATTGAGGGTGACAAGTCAACCGACCATAATGACAAGTCAACCGACCATAATGGCAAGGCAAGTCAACCGACCATAATGACAATCAACTGACCGTAATGACAATTCAACCGACCATAATGGCAAGTCAACCGACCATAATACCAAGTCAACCGACCACAATAGCAATTCAACTGACCATAATGGAACGTCAGTCGATCTGGGCCCACTTGTTCGAAGATCGATTAACATAATCGTGTGTTTAGTCAAAAATTCAAATCTCTTTGAATTTGCGATAATTGAATAATTATACCAGAAACATGCGCATGTAAAAGCATTACGTTAAGAAGAAATGCAAATTGAAAACTGTTATTAGCAGAAATCATATTTTTATGAGAAAATGTACTTTGAAAGTTTACACTAATGAAGAATGAAACTAACCGATCTTTGAACAACTGGGCCCAGGATGACAAGTAAACGGATAAGGACGACAACAGACCAGAAAGAAACTATTACATAACAAAATAGTAAAAGAACATGATCCAAATCAACATCGTATTATATGTGTAACAACCCAACACAATGATTCAGTAACCAAACAGAATAGTTTAATAATAAAATAGAATAGTTCAATAATCGAACAGAATAGTCCAATAACCAAACATAATAGACCAATACCAAACAGAATCGTTCAATAACCAAACAGAAGTATCCAGTAACCAAATAAAATAGTCAAATAACGCTACATAATGCATTAGTAACACAACATAATCCAACAACATAAACAGCTGTAACAACATTACAGGATGCCTTTTGGGCATGTCATTGTGTCACTGCCGAACATAAGACAGCTCCGGTGTTCCATAGTATGGACATGCACATTCCAATTCGTTTTGTTGATCAATGTTTAACAACTAAAGTTCATACTCGAATTGCATTTCCCACTACTTGGACATGTTTAGCTCTTGGATGAGAATTTGGAAACACTGTAAGTAAATTGTTTTTTCAATAGAATCATCTCGCGACTGGAAGCGTGTTTTATCCTACCCTTTGACTGCCGAAAATTCTTTAAAAAACACGCTTAAATAAATAATGATCAAGCCGATCGTTAAATAATATATATGTATGTAAATAAAAGCACAGGTTCTTGTTTCAAAGATCCACGGAAACACCTCATACCATTGTCCCTGAATACGAAACGATTAACTCTGTATGAAGCAACTACCAGTTCAAAGACTATATACTCATGTCCGCCCGTGTACACCCCGAACGTTTTCCGGCATGTGACCACACTTATTAATGCATCATTTTTAAACTTTTCGGCATTTTTCGGAATCTTATTAAACACATAACCTCAACCTAATTGGTTTGGGAGATTATGCGTAAACATCCAAGATGGTCGCCAGAGAAAACACTTTGAAAAAAGTCGTTCTTACAGGTATCCAGACATGTGTTTTCACATTATTGGCGTACCATTTTTAAATTAACTGTGCATTTTAATGAAGAAACATTCATCGCCAATGTTAGATCTACATTTAAAAGTCCAAGATGGCCGCCATAGAAAATGCACTAAATGTCGTTATGATAATTTTTATCATTTTCTTTAGATATTTACTTTTAAACCAGTGGAGGATTTTTTTATAATTTATATAAAGGTTAATGTCAGCATGAACAAATATCGGAAAGAAACCATGCCCTTATAACCAAGGACAGTGTCCCACTAGGGGTAACAGGGCAAGAAGTATTTTCTTATCCATCTGATACCTTTAAACATTTAGTTAGTGTTATAATGGCGGTGTGATGCAAACTAAGTAAAGGTACTTAAACTAAGATCAAAACTGTTACACTGGGAGGTCTAAGGACAACCTTCTGTATATCAGTATGTCCGAATAAAGTTAAAGTCAAACTTTTTTTCATGCTAATTTACAAAAGGATAACACCAACATGACTAATCTACGGACAAGCACACGTTGCATGACTGGGAATCTTCTATCTTGGGAGCGACTTTGATGAATATATTATTTACAGAAAGGTAAATGTCAACACGACAATTTTAACTGAGAAACCCACAATCTTTGTCATAACTGTCAATGTTATACAAACGGTCAAATATTAACAGTTCAGCAGTGGATATGTTCGAGTTCGGTCTATAAGTTTTGAAAAAGTGGAGGGATTTTAATTTAATTTACATTATCCCACTTAATATTAGTCGCTCTTAGACAGGTATGTGCGAAACAGATGCGCATAAACAACTGTAGCAAATACGTCCGGAATCATACGATTTAAGCAGAATCAAGAGAAAAAATATATTTTGCTCCTACACACTGCACTGTCTATAAGGATTGCAGGTGGAGAATTGCTTTTTAGATATCCCTTTCCCAGCTGAATTAATTGAAATGTGGTACAACTGTTCTTGAATTTATGGAGCTTTGATCAGTAAAATGTGAACTCATTTCAATAAATTTTTAAAATGCTACATCCTAAAAATATATGTTATGATCTGCTTCAAAATTCAAATTTACCACTAGTGATTTTAGCCAATCACCGCACAGTAGAGATAAGTGTATTTATCGGCAGAGTTAACACTGATTACAGCATGTAAATTCTATAATTGACGTCCACCTGGATATTGCTACAAGTGCACTTTGGCCTTTAAGTCTCGAGTGAGATCCTTGAGATATGGCAATCTATACTAGAGGTAATGCATGCCTATATTATACTCGTAATGATCCTTTAATTATATACGTACAAAAGAATGCTTGTAAAATAGTAAAGTATAGTAGTTTGTTTACACATCTTGGCGACGATATCAAACTATACAAAAGTGGATATAAAAGTCGAACAGGAGATGCAACATTCAAGGAACAAAGACACCCACAGACAAGCACAGAAACAAACAACTACAAAGATGAATAAAAGGCAATATATGACATCAAAATAGGCTGACATTACGGCTACCGTCTTGGAACGGTCAGTGGCAAAAAAAGGCCGTTGGGAGTTTAAACCATGTTCTAGGGTGCACCAAACATTATTATTACCATATTGTAATCTCAATAAGACAGGACATGGTAAATAAAGATATCCCCACCAGGTTATATTCTCTAACAAACAAAGCAGCATTAATAGGCAATACAAGTAAAACACATAAATTATCATGTATATATAATATAAAAAACAAAAGAAGCGTCTCCGTGTCCGAATGGTTAACGACGTTGCGGTGTAAATGTAAACCTTCGCCTCTCAGCGCTGCGGGTTCAAATCCCACTGGGAGTTCGACTTGTAAATGAAGAAGTGTCGATTCTTACGGATTGCGGGAGGTGTAGAGTACTGGTTCTACCCAGGAAAAGTGGGTGGTCTGCCTCCTCCACAAAAAATCGACCGTCATATATAACCTTACATGAGTTGAAAATGAAGTAAAACACCATACAAACAAACAAACAAACAAACAAAAAACAAAAGCCTAGAAAGCCACAAAGTAAGTACTCACTGACTCAAGCCAGAGCAACAAGAGAATAAACCATTAAGGGTACGACAAGACAACATTATAGACAAACGTCAAACGTTCGGCCTGACCTTAGTAACTGGGATTAGTACGGCTGGCATTGTTTTGTTGGAGTAAAGAAATATAGAAAGATCGGACAGGGAAAGTAGCATTCAAGGACGACAGTCAACCACAAAACACAGAAACAAACATGCAAACAGACAAACAAGAAGGCAAAAGTAACAATAAAAGTAAACGACATCACAAACACAAAAGGGTTGACAATAGGGCTACCGCCTTGGAACGGTCAGTGACAAAGTCGGCCACTTGGGGTTTAAATCGGTTCTAGGGTGCACCCTACCTCACACTTACCCTACTGCCATCCCATTAAAACAGGACAGTGTAAATAAAGAAGTTTACTTCGGAAAATGTAAAAGGCATGCTCTCTCTGCAGCCTCACTTTCCTAAGTATTTGATAAGAACTTAGAATTGACAACATTGCCAGGTCCTTAATGCAGTTTGAAAGGAAGATTTTATCGGTTTTATTTATTTGAACTTTCCCATTCTGCCTATCTGTAGTTGCCGGAGCGAACATGAATCACCAAGGTAACATTTGAAGCACATCATAATAGTAGGCCGACATTTTCTGTTCGACTTTTATACTCACCGTTCATGAACAATCTCAATCAAACCGAGACTGCAAAATTTCGTTTTTATCGTGTTCGGCCGTTTCCAAAGGTCCACTATCATACTCTTTTATATAGCACAGTGGCGTGTGCTTGTGCAGTTTGGCGATAATAAAACGTCTCTCCGAGCTTGCAATCAAGACTGTTATTCATTCGATTTTCGGAGATCGCTGAGCCTATATTTAAAAACAAATATACTTGTACTTTTATTTTCTGGTGTACATTTTCAGTATGTTTTCTTACTTACATTTTGATTCGGTGGTTCCACTTCTCCGGGCGATAAAGGCTTTGGGTATTGATTTACCACCCATAGGATATGTTGTCTGCTTTTTAATTTAGTCTTTTGACTGTTACTTGTGATGCGCAGGCTTCATAACCGCTGCTCCCAATTAATTCCATTTTTTTTGTTTCGCTCTTCTGGGCATAGTATTTTGTTAGAAACTGGGACCATACACCGTTGGACATGGAATTATGACAGTAAAACTAGCATGTCCACCACCATATGCATGCCTTTTTAGGGATCGTTAAAATTCTGTACTATTGATTTTATGAATATTGAGTTCTACTCAACCCTGGGCTAGAGGCTCTGGGTATTGTTTAGCCACCATAGGATATATTGTCTGATGCGCACACGTATCAGTTAAATAGCATGTCCACCACCATATGCATGCCATCTTTGGGATGGTTAAAATTCTGTACTATTGAATTTATGAATATTGAGTTCTGATCAACCCGGGGCTAGTGGGCTAGAACGGTAGCAATCATATTTCACTACCGCTCATGAACAGTCTCAATCAAACCGAGACTGCAATATTTCGTATTTATCGTGTTCGGCCGTTTCCAAAGGTCCACTCTCATACTCTTTGTCACAAAATGTCACGGGTAGAGCGTATTGGTCGTACATAGCCTTGTAAGCTGTTAGTTACACCCTAATCTATTGTTGAGTTTAAACAAATTCACAATATCCATGATATATTCATATAACTCGTAAAAGCGTGCACATTTTAAGTGGCCGCCAGAGAGGCCGTGTCATAAGTTTAGTTTTGTGCTAATGCATGTAAACGTATAGGATAGACATCTTTCTTAAACGGCAAAATTTT
>JAWPHD010010252.1:0-95585 GCA_037043455.1 Cyrtodaria siliqua | reverse complement strand
GAATATTGTTCAAAGGCTCATCAACACATTACAGATTATTTAGAGCTATCCCAGAGAAAGTGGTATGGTGTATTATAACTTACTGAGTGGTGAAATATTGACTAGATAAGTAAATTGAATTGAATTGAATCTTGCTTAACGGCTCAACAACACATTATATATTATTCAGAGCCGCCCCAGAGGGAATGGAAAGTGGTATTATAACTTACTGATTGATGAAATAATGACTAAATATGGAAATTGAATTGAATTGAACTGAACCTTGTTTAACGGTTCATTAACACATTATAGGTTATTCAGAGCCGTCTCAGAGGGAATGGAAAGTGGTATTATAACTTACTGAGTGATGAAATAATGACTAAATATGGAAATTGAATTGAATTGAACTGAACCTTGTTTAACGGCTCATTAACACATTATAGGTTATTCAGAGCCGCCCCAGAGAGAATGGAAGGTGGTATTATAACTTCGTGAGTGTGAAATAATGCCTGAATAAGGAAATTGAATTGAATGGTTTAACGGCTCATCAATACAGAGATAAGGGAAGGCTACATAGGAGTCCAGGAACCAGACCCACTCTTATAATCGAATAGATTCGTGTGGTTGTTTAACGTGTTCGGAGGATAGACTCCGATACACGGTACTGTCCAGTTTACATACATGTGTAGGAGGCCATCCGCGGATACCAATGTTTCGGTCATATACATACATGTGTAGGAGGCCATCCGCGGATACCAATGTTTCGGTCATATACATACATGTGTAGGAGGCCATCCGCGGATACCAATCTTTCGGTCATATCACGACGATGTCTGCTTCCAATACAAAAACATAATATATATAATTCCAGATAGTATAAATGTAACATAGACCCAAAAATATTACCCAAATAAACTAATATATTTGATCTATAAGTTGTAAACGTATGATTTATTCAGTTTCAAGTTGCAGTAAGTGTATAATTATTATTTATCATGTGTATGCGTGTGTGTATGAGGGGAGTGTTGGTCCTGGGTAATACGTATTATTTCGTTGCTACACATGTATGTGTGCGTGTATGAGACAGAGAGGGTGGGTGGGTGGAGTGGGGAGTGCTAACCGAGATACAATCATGTGGCTCTTATCAGTGTCATTACATAAAAGTCATTAACCGCCTAATGGGATACCACGGTCAGGTGCGTGATATGTGGTTATTACCCCGCTGCGATGATAATTACTGTTACACAATTTACCGTGGTATCCCTTTAGGCCGTTATTGACTATTACGCAATGAAACTGATAAGAACCAACATATTTGCATATTGAAATTCATACCGCACACACTTGGCCGGATGTTGAGTCCCTTTTGTAAGGGAAACAGGGTTGTATCTAACTTGTAACCCTGATCTCCTTTGCAAATATAAAAGTAATTTAAGAACTCTTCTGCGACAAGGACTATCACAACCTGACTTCTATGGTGACGTGATTTACAAACTTCGTAAGATCGTTGCTCACTTTCATGCTATCTTTCTTAAACTTGTTAGAAGGTTTATCAAAAGAGGTTTTGACCCTATCAGTATGACCCTATCATTTTGCTTGGTGGTGGACGCATTTACAGTTCGCCACTATGCTTTCCTCTTTAAATGTGCGATGACCGGACAGGCTGTGGACTCTATAGGAGGTATTATAACGTATTGGGTGGAGAAATAATGACTAAATGAGTAAATTGAATTGAATTGAATATTGTTTAACGGCTCATTAATACATTGTAGGTTATTTAGAGCTGCCCCAGAGAAAGCTGGAGGTATATTATAAATTACTGAGTGGGTGGGGGGGGGGGGGGGGGGGGGGGGAATAACCTCTGATGTGTTGATGAGCCGTTGGACAATATTCAATTCAATTCAATACCCCACTCACCCACTCAATAAGTTATAATACACCTTCAACTTTCTCTGGGGCGGCTCCAAATAACCTATAATGTATTGATGAGTATTCAGTTCTATTCAGTAACTATTTCTCCACCCAATATGCTATAACAGCACCTTACACGCGATCACATAACGTTGAGATTCCCCCTGCGGACACCATGGCCTTGCGGACACTATGGCCTCCTACGCCTAGGCCATGATATCCGCGGACACCATGGTCGGTGCGGACACCATGGCCTCCTACGTACTGATAACACATAAATCAGTATCGTACTTCAATAATATCTTATTGTTTAATAGAAAGCCCCACGCGAGAGCCAATGATGGCAGCAGCCGAATCTGAAGATGGCCCAGAGAAGATTCCTCCTGGCGAACAGGTCATTAATTTTGGAGAGGAAGACATGGACCCCGAGAGTAAACACAAGTATGTATTACCGTAGTATACGAGGGTGAATCAAATGTTCGTGGACAATAAACAAGTCTGTATTACGGTAGTATATAATAAACAAGTATGTATGTATGTCATGTATTAACGTAGTATACGAATTGAATTGAACTGAATTGGATGTTATAGTCGCACTAACAGCTAAGGTCATATGGCGACTTTCCAGCTTCCACTGGTGGAGGAAGACCCCAGGTGCCACTCCGGGCAATTTTCGTGCACGAAAGGGTATCCAAATGTTCATGGACAATAAACAAATCTGTATTACCGTAGTATACGAGGGGTTATCCACAAGTTCGTGGACAATAAACAATTCTGTATTACCGTAGTATACGAGGGGTTATCCACAAGTTCGTGGACAATAAACAAGTATGTATTACCGTAGTATACGAGGGGTTATCCACAAGTTCGTGGACAATAAACAAATATGTATTACCGTAGTATACGAGGGGTTATCCACAAGTTCGTGGACAATAAACAAGTCTGTATTACCGTAGTATACGAAGGGTTATCCAAAAGTTCGTGGACAATAAACATGTATGTATTACCGTAGTATACGAGGGGTATACGAGGGTTTATCTACAAGTTCGTGGACAATAAACAAGTATGTATTACCTTGGAGTTATCAAACAGTTCGTGGATATGCCTTATAAAATGGAAATGATAAATAGATTTGTCTTCATTTTCCCATGTATTATGTTTAATCATATTGCAATAGATGTAAACTTCTATCAACAAATCTAATTATATCAAATAGTTACATGCATTTCAAACATATCATATATCGTCATCATATGTTGTAAGGTAGCTGTGTCTTAACTTAAGTATGTAGTAACGTAGTTGTGTCTTAACATAAGTGTGTAGTAACGTAGTTGTGTCTTAACGTAATTATGTAATAACGTAGTTGTGTCTTAACATAAGTATGTAGTGACGTAGTTGTGTCTTAACATAAGTATGTAGTAACGTAGTTGTGTCTTAACATAAGTGTGTAGTAACGTAGTTGTGTCTTAACGTAATTATGTAATAACGTAGTTGTGTCTTAACGTAAGTGTGTAGTAACGTAGTTGTGTCAACATAAATGTGTAGTAACATACTTGTGTCTTAACATACGTATGTAGTAACGTAACTGTGTCTTAACGTAATTACGTAATAGCGTAGTTGTGTCTTAACATAATTGTGTAGTAACGTAGTTGTGTCTTAACATAAGTATGTAGTAACATACTTGTGTCTTAACATAAGTATGTAGTAACGTAGTTGTGTCTTAACATAAGTATGTAGTAACGTAGTTGTGTCTTAACATAAGTATGTAGTGACGTAGCTGTGACTTAACGTAATTATATAATAACGTAGTTGTGTTTTAACATAAATGTGTAGATGCGTAGTGACGTAGCTGTGTCTTAACGTAAGTGTGTAGTAACGTAGTTGTGTCTTAACATAAGTATGTAGTGACGTAGCTGTGACTTAACGTAATTATATAATAACGTAGTTGTGTTTTAACATAAATGTGTAGATGCGTAGTGACGTAGCTGTGTCTTAACGTAAGTGTGTAGTAACGTAGTTGTGTCTTAACGTAAGTGTGTAGTAACGTAGTTGTGTCTTAACGTAAGTATGTAATAACTTAGTTGTGTCTTAACATAAGTATGTTGTAACGTAGCTGTGTCATAACGTAATTATGTAATAACGTAGTTGTGTCTTAACATAAGTGTGTAGTAACGTAGCTGTGTCTTAACATAAGTATGTAGTGACGTAGCTGTGTCTTAACGTAAGTGTGTAGTAACGTAGTTGTGTCTTAACGTAAGTGTGTAGTAACGTAGTTGTGTCTTAACATAAGTATGTTGTAACGTAGCTGTGTCATAACGTAATTATGTAATAACGTAGTTGTGTCTTAACATAAGTGTGTAGTAACATACTTGTGTCTTAACATAAGTATG
Source organism: Cyrtodaria siliqua (assembly GCA_037043455.1). Taxonomy (NCBI): domain Eukaryota; kingdom Metazoa; phylum Mollusca; class Bivalvia; order Adapedonta; family Hiatellidae; genus Cyrtodaria; species Cyrtodaria siliqua. Next base: position 91,305 of record JAWPHD010010252.1, on the reverse strand, counting down.
TAGTAACGTAGTTGTGTCTTAACATAAGTATGTAGTAACGTAGTTGTGTCTTAACATAAGTATGTAGTGACGTAGCTGTGACTTAACGTAATTATATAATAACGTAGTTGTGTTTTAACATAAATGTGTAGATGCGTAGTGACGTAGCTGTGTCTTAACGTAAGTGTGTAGTAACGTAGTTGTGTCTTAACATAAGTATGTAGTGACGTAGCTGTGACTTAACGTAATTATATAATAACGTAGTTGTGTTTTAACATAAATGTGTAGATGCGTAGTGACGTAGCTGTGTCTTAACGTAAGTATGTTGTAACGTAGCTGTGTCATAACGTAATTATGTAATAACGTAGTTGTGTCTTAACATAAGTGTGTAGTAACGTAGCTGTGTCTTAACATAAGTATGTAGTGACGTAGCTGTGTCTTAACGTAAGTGTGTAGTAACGTAGTTGTGTCTTAACGTAAGTGTGTAGTAACGTAGTTGTGTCTTAACATAAGTATGTAGTGACGTAGCTGTGTCTTAACGTAAGTGTGTAGTAACGTAGTTGTGTCTTAACGTAAGTGTGTAGTAACGTAGTTGTGTCTTAACATAAGTATGTAATAACTTAGTTGTGTCTTAACATAAGTATGTTGTAACGTAGCTGTGTCATAACGTAATTATGTAATAACGTAGTTGTGTCTTAACATAAGTGTGTAGTAACGTAGTTGTGTCTTAACGTAAGTGTGTAGTAACGTAGTTGTGTCTTAACATAAGTATGTAATAACTTAGTTGTGTCTTAACATAAGTATGTTGTAACGTAGCTGTGTCATAACGTAATTATGTAATAACGTAGCTGTGTCTTAACGTAAGTGTGTAGTAACGTAGTTGTGTCTTAACGTAAGTGTGTAGTAACGTAGTTGTGTCTTAACATAAGTATGTAGTAACGTCGCTGTGTCATAACGTAATTATGTAATAACGTAGTTGTGTCTTAACATAAGTGTGTAGTAACGTAGTTGTGTCTTAACATAAGTATGTAGTGACGTAGCTGTGTCTTAACATACGTATGTAGTGACGTAGCTGTGTCTTAACGTAAGTGTGTAGTAACGTAGCTGTGTCTTAACATAAGTATGTAGTGACGTAGCTGTGTCTTAACGTAAGTGTGTAGTAACGTAGCTGTGTCTTAACATAAGTATGTAGTGACGTAGCTGTGTCTTAACGTAAGTGTGTAGTGACGTAGTTGTGTCTTAACATAAGTATGTAGTGACGTAGCTGTGTCTTAACATACGTATGTAGTGACGTAGTTGTGTCTTAACATAAGTGTGTAGTAACGTAGTTGTGTCTTAACATAAGTATGTAGTGACGTAGCTGTGTCTTAACGTAATTATGTATTAACGTAGTTGTGTCTTAACGTAAGTGTGTAGTGACGTAGTTGTGTCTTAACATAAGTATGTAGTGACGTAGCTGTGTCTTAACATACGTATGTAGTGACGTAGTTGTGTCTTAACATAAGTGTGTAGTAACGTAGTTGTGTCTTAACATAAGTATGTAGTGACGTAGCTGTGTCTTAACGTAATTATGTAGTAACGTAGTTGTGTCTTAACATAAGTATGTAGTGACGTAGTTGTGTCTTAACGTAAGTGTGTAGTAACGTAGTTGTGTCTTAACGTAAGTGTGTAGTAACGTAGTTGTGTCTTAACATAAGTATGTAATAACTTAGTTGTGTCTTAACATAAGTATGTAATAACTTAGTTGTGTCTTAACATAAGTATGTTGTAACGTAGCTGTGTCATAACGTAATTATGTAATAACGTAGTTGTGTCTTAACATAAGTGTGTAGTAACGTAGCTGTGTCTTAACATAAGTATGTAATATTTCAATATTTCAATATTTTCAATATTTTATTAGTGATACAGGCCACCGGCCAAAACACATAACATGTATACAATATATTTATCATAAATTTACACGTGGTTTGGTTGTTATGCATAAATGTACAATTAACTAACAATACTATCAATACAATACTATTGCTGTTATATAACAGTACATACTAATCATGAATAAATTCACTTCGTTTAACGAAAGCATAGTAAAGAAACATAGCTATATGTTTTATAACACTTATTTTTACATGACATGACAATATTAAACTTGTGTTTGTTAGGAAACTCATAGTACTTTTTAGGAATATATAACGATCTTAAATCATGATATAATGGGCATATCAGTAGAAAGTGATATTCGTCTTCTATAACATTATTACAATGAAAACACAAACGTCTCTCTCTAGGCATACCTACATGCCGTCCTCTTTCTATGAGTAGAGAGTGAGAGGATGTTCTAAAAGATACCATAGCTATTCTAAATTTCTTAATATTTAACACATTTAAATAATTTTCTACAACAAGTTCAGATTTAAAATACCTATACAAATGCAGCTTTGCATTACCCTCTACTTGTTCGCTCCACTTCTGTATATATTGGTCTCTGAGCCTTAACTCATATTGCTTTATAAAAACATTTTCATTGACAACACTCTGCCTTTCCCATATATATCCAAAGCCATTATAATACAAATTGTGCTTTAGTTTTGTTACCCAATTTTCATATCCATGACTATCTAAAAGAATCAACATTTCATAGCATTTTTTAACATATCTTGTGCAAGGCATTTTTATAATTTTAAACCAATACTTTATACATCTTTTGTTGGCTGCTATATACATAGGGTATCTACCACAATCACCCATTACTGCTGCATTGCATGCATTTATAGATGCATTCATAAAACGTTTACAAGCATACATATGAACCCTTTCAATACATTCCATTTGATCAAATCCCCACAGTTCTGATCCGTAAAGAAATACCGGACTAACTTTTGAGTCAAATAGTTTAAAATATATACTGTAAGGTATCGGGGTTAGCTCACTTAATGAAGCTAGCATAGCAACTAATACACGTTTTGCCTTTATTGCCAGTGCGTTCGCCATCTGGTACATAGATAATCGACATGTAAAAAACAATCCAACATAATTATAACCACTTACAGCTTCTATCTGTTTTCTTAGTTGTGTCTTAACATAAGTATGTTGTAACGTAGCTGTGTCATAACGTAATTATGTAATAACGTAGTTGTGTCTTAACATAAGTGTGTAGTAACGTAGTTGTGTCTTAACATAAGTGTGTAGTAACGTAGTTGTGTCTATAAGTGTGTAGTAACGTAGTTGTGGCTTAACATAAGTGTGTAGTAACGTAGTTGTGGCTTAACATAAGTATATAGTAAAGTAGTTGTGTCTTAACATAAGTATGTAGTAACGTAGTTGTGTCTTAACGTAAGCGTGTAGTAACGTAGTTGTGTTCTAACATAAATGTGTAGTAACGTAGTTGTGTCTTAACGTAAGTATGTAGTAACGTAGCTGTGTCTAAACGTAAGTGCGTAGTAACTAGTTGGGTCTTAACATAAGTACGTAGTAACGTAATTGTGTCTTAACATAAGTATGTAGTAACGTAGCTGTGTCTTAACGTAAGTAGGTAGTAACGTAGCTGTGTCTTGTAGGTAGTGACGTAGCTGTGTCTTAACGTAAGTGTGTAGTAACGTAGCTGTGTCTTAACGTAAATGTGTAGTAACTAGTTATGCCTTAACATAAGTACGTAGTAACGTAATTGTGTCTTAACGTAAGTATGTAGTAACGTAGCTGTGTCTTAACGTAAGTGTGTAGTAACTAGTTGTGTCTTTTAGGTAATGACGTAGCTGTGTCTTAACGTAAGTGTGTAGTAACGTAACCGTTGTCTTAACGTAAATATGTAGTAACTAGTTGTGTCTTAACATAAGTACGTAGTAACGTAATTGTGTCTTAACGTAAGTATGCAGTAACGTAGCTGTGTCTTAACGTAAGTGTGTAGTAACGTAGCTGTGTCTAAACGTAAGTGCGTAGTAACTAGTTGGGTCTTAACATAAGTACGTAATAACGTAATTGTGTCTTAACATAAGTATGTAGTAACGTAGCTGTGTCTTAACGTAAGTGTGTAGTAACTAGTTGTGTCTTAACATAAGTACGTAGTAACGTAATTGTATCTTAACATAAGTATGTAGTAACGTAGCTGTGTCTTAACGTGAGTATGTAGTAACGTAGCTGTGTCTTAACGTGAGTATGTAGTAACGTAGCTGTGTCTTAACGTGAGTATGTAGTAACGCAGCTGTGTCTTAACGTGAGTATGTAGTAACGTAGCTTTGTCATAACGTGAGTATGTAGTAACGCAGATGTGTCATAACGTCAGTATGTAGTAACGCAGATGTGTCATAACGTCAGTATGTAGTAACGCAGATGTGTCATAACGTCAGTATGTAGTAACGCAGATGTGTCATAACGTCAGTATGTAGTAACGTAGCTGTGTCTTAACGTGAGCATGTAGTAACGTAGCTGTGTCATAACTTAAGCATTTAGTAACGTAACGGTGGCTTAACGTAAGTGTGTAGTAACGTAGTTGTGTCTTAACATAAGTGTGTAGTAACGTATTTGTCTTAACACAAGTGTGTAGTAAGGTAGCTGTGTCTTAACATAAGTGTGTATTAAGGTAGCTGTGTCTTAACATAAGTGTGTAGTAAGGTATCTGTGTCTTTACATAAGTGTGTAGTAATGCAAATGTGTCATAACGTAAATAAGTATGTGTTTACAGATTGTTAATGGTGAACTGCTGTTAAATTCTTTCAATTAAGAAATTAATTCTGAATGTATAATTTTATGAAGCGTTATATGTATGCATGTTGACACCAGGACGAGGTTTATGATCAGGAACGTTTTAACCGCAGTTTAATTCCTGTAACGCCCTATATTTCAGTACGGCTACACACAGATGCATAATATATTTCAATATTAATAAGTTTAGTTTCATAGACACTATTTACATTTTTTATATTCAACTGGCTGAATAAGAGTTTATAAAAGTGCCCCTGATGTCGCCGTAGTTACGTCTCGCGGTGTATTTCTCGCTAAGCAGTTGCGTGACTTAATTTCCTAAGTGCTACATGTAGGTCCAAACAAAAGAACTAACTGAGTTTGTCATACATGTAAGCTTCACAAGAGTGCACGTGTATGTATCGATTTGTTATGTAAAGCCAGTTTTCTGCTAGTATTGATCATCTTTGACGCTTGGTTGTAAATACAAACGTCTTCACCCTTTGTGCAGAAAAAAAATTAAACCGGAAACCCATGTTTTTATCCTAGTATGTTTGACAGTCCACATTTAGTTCGTCGATGTAATGATGAAGTTTTCCCCTTTGTTGATTTATTAATGTAGTGTTTTTTCTGCCGTTCTGTATATCTTGGGTAGAAGGTGCGCCTGTCAGACAATCAGAAATGATACCAGAATCTTGGTAAAATGGATGCCGCGTCAAAAAACACAAAAAATAGCAGAAAGGGTTTAGACGTTTGTCTTGAAAAACAGACAAGCGTAAGTCACTGATGATCTAGACTAGTTCTCTGCTAAAAGGTTCAACGTTTATCGGTGCGGAAGCCAATACCAGGATGTTCGCTATGATTATAATTCGGCATCTTAAGGCTGGTAGGCATTATTCCCGGATACAGTAAAGAACTGCCGTCTGACGATGAGCATACTTTAAATAAATAATGTTGATGAGCATCCATCTGTTTTAATCATGGATATTAGTTGGTAATATAACAGTAACGATTAACCAATGTTACCATACCATAACAACATTGACGAGACAACTTCATTCCGCGAGAATACTTCAGAATAGGGGCGTTGTTTCTTACATATACATCACTATGCTTTATTTGAGGACAAAATGACAGAAAATGGTAGTGTCATCTGCATCACCAAAGCTTCAAAATTTCAATTAAATTTCATTCCAATGAAATTATCCGTTACCTTTCTTGTTAACCTTGCACAGCAAATTGGGTAAAGTGTTATGTTTCATTGCGGTGATTTACGATTTTCAAGAGCTTCATTTACACAATATTACCTTTAAAGCATACCTCAGTATATAATAATATAATACCTCAGTATACCTTTAAAGCCACCCCAGTATATAATGTATCCACACCTCAGTATGTAATGTATCCAATGTCACTCGAGCTGAGGCGTACAGAAGCATTCATTCAAAACAAATCTAAAACGACATAGATCTAGCAAACCTGACGCACTGTCAGCAGAAACGCAATGGAATTTGTCACTCTTTGAGCTGTTTCTTTTTTGTTTGTTTTTACATTATGCACATAACATTGAACATATCTGAGAGGCATTATGCTATTAAATACAAGACTACACCGATAACCAACCAATCAGCGGGCAATTATTTTACATTTTCCTCATGCATGTTGCTACATGCAAGTAGGTGGGTCACAACCATCCAACACAAAAAGCTTTTTCAAAACATATTCAACGTATGGTTTGTGTACGTTTTTTTTAGTATTTTTTTAATATAATATCTTTATTTTCAACGTTTTTTTCATACATGGTTTATATATACATATTGATTTAAAACATATATAATAAAGTGTAAACTTAAGATAATACGATGTTTATGTGGAAGATTTCTGCCCGATCATGTTTTTGTTTTTTATATGAATTACATTTTTACCATTCATACTAAAAGAGAGAAATACAGCAACAACAACAACAATACCAAAAAACAACAAAAAAAAAACAACAAACAATACCCATCGCATTATGTATTTTCATTATTACTCATTTGAATGTGCCTGTGCATAAATGTTATTTTATTTAAAGTTTACTACTAATAATGGCCCTATTTTAGTACTTCATTTTCTTTCTCTTATATAAGAAAAAAGAGCGGGAATCTTCCACATATATATGTAACAAAGATATATATACAATGTTCCATTAATACAATTTGTTGTAAATAAAGTTGTTGGTTTTTAAATAAAAAAGGGAAGAATTTTCCTTAAATATTATACAAAAGTCAATGACTAAATAGTTTAAATTTAAATATTTTCAAGAACAATTAATTTGCTTACTTGGGAATTACAATGTCAACACGTTGAATACTATATAATACCACAAAGGAAAAAACCTATGAAGAGAAATGTAGTCTAGAAAAAAAGATTTACTAAAGGTAATAAGAAAAAGAATGAAAACAAATAAGTTAATAATAATAAAATAAACGAATACCAGCCAAAGTGATGTTTAACATAATTCTTAAGGAGTAGCGATGGACGTGCGTTTCCCCTTTCAAAAACAAGATATGAAAATTAATTTAGGAGAAAAGATCTCCATTTGCTGTTATGTTTGTCTATTTTGTCATTTTTAAGAGCAATTTCTTTTTCTATTTCTATACTTTTAAATCAATATGTTTTGTAACCTAAACAACTTGGAATGGTTTTCCTACATTTGTTTATGTAAACGAAGTATTTTGCATTTATAATTATGAAATTCAATACGTTTACATGTGTTTGCGTATTAACTATTAACGTTATGTTTTGCAAACTCAAGTTAATATGTATGTCATGTGTAATTGAGAACCTAAGAAATCGGACCAGAAAGATTGTATATGCATACATTCCCAAAATAAATTATTTACTGTTTCTGTTTCCATTGCACAGAAATCGCAAAGATTATAATTAGCAATTTTAAATTTCACTAATTTTGTATTGGTTGCTACAATCCTCATAAGATATTTATATTGGAAATTGCGCAGTTGTGTTGAAATAGTTGAATATATTGGGATAGTGTAAAAAAAAAAAAATCCACTCTAGATTAGCTTTTTGAAACTCTTGTTCCCAACTGTGTTGTTGTATAATATCATTGTTAATTTCGTTTCATAATTTATGATTGTACAAAAATGTGTTTGTATAATTGGATTTTTGAAGTTTTTCTAGAAGATTTGGTGTAAAGTTTTGTGCATTGATTTGTTCGTTTTTTATTTTATTTTTGAAATTTTGGGGAATACATGATATTAATGATGTATACTTGAGAAATCTTTCTGTGGTATGTCATTTTTGATAAAACTAAGATAGGTCTTTCAAAACAAGTACGCAAAAATATAGCTTCTTATAGTTCAGAGCTTAGAGCTATAATGTAGGGCTGTGGAAAATGAAATGCTTTAGTATGACCTAAAAGCGGTTCTAAACATTTAAAGGTGGATGCTAATGCGGTTCTAAACATTTAAAGGTGGATGCTAATGCGGTTCTAAACATCAAAGTACATTGATAGATATGTGTAAAAAAACACATTTAAGCATAAACACAAACGGACGTCATGGCGTGTGTGTGTGTGTGTGTGTGTGTTTGTATTTCTAAGGATTGCCATGGCGGTTGTCTTTCTGGTATATGTAGATACGTATTTACTCACTAATTAACGTCGTGAGTAAATGAATTATTCACTTATCTTCAAGCATGTAAGAACAACAGAAACAATCTTAGGTAATAGGCGTATGTATTCAGGCAGATAATAATTTCAAAACGAACATGTTCTGTGTCGATTCTTACGGATGGAAGGAGGTGTACAGGACTGGTTCTACCCAGAAAAAGTGGGTGGTCTGCCTCCACCACAAAACAATCGATTTAACCGTCATATTATATAACCTCACACGTATATGTTGAAAATTACATAATAAACCATACAAACAAACACATCTGATCTGATCAACTCCAATCGTGAGAAAGGTCCTCCTGGTACAGGAATGGGTGATGGACGGAATACTTCTGAAAAAGACTAACAAACTTTCTTTAAAAAAATGTAAAAACATTTTTTCCACAAATAGGAGATATGTGTACATGCATGGAAATAATATAATACTATAATATAACTATACATACCTATGATAAAGGAGATAAATATACCCTTTCCATAGAAAACATAATCATAATCTTGCAAAATTGTCTGCGGTATTGAAAGATATCTGAATGAATATACAATTCCTCAAGTGATCAGAACAATGTGTGTGCGTGTGTGTAGTTCTGAGATTTAGAGTCCCTCCGCCATAACAATTTTAACCGATAAGACATCAACACCTGTGTAAGCGCAATATAGTCTGGACTTATGCCTGCTCGTGTGTAATGTAATGTGTAGTTGTACACATATGTCATCTACAGTCTACTTGTAACATATGTAGTCTCGCCGCACTGATATACCACGCCGTAGTACATGGTACCCCACCAGTCACTTTTTTGCTGACACTGGGCCAACCAGACGTAGTACTAACCATTATTTGCTCGTCAAGCAAGGGCTACAATAACTAAAACCATTTTAGAGTATTTGGTATGACGCGGTCAGGATACTCGAACCCACGGCCTACTGATTGCAGGTCAGACACTCTAACAATTACACCACTGCACTTAAATCCCACTGGAGGTAAAAAAAATATATATTAATTTTTATTATCGTTTCTTGTTTGGATGCGTTTTTTACTTTTGTTTAATTGTTTTAAAGTTTGTATATAACGATTTGTGCATGTTTTGCATAGACTTATATATAGAAAACTTAAAACATCTTGTACTCTGAAATTACAAGAGCCGGAGGTTTAATGTTTTGTGTTTACTCTAAGCTTCTGGTCCTCTACTAAGCTTGTTCAAGTATTGATCGTGGGGCGGGGGTGTGGGTGGGGGGTCACACAATTGGCCACAATCTTCAAAAAATCATCTTCTCAGAAACATCTTGGTCAATTTTGACCAAACTTCGCATGGATGATCCTTAGATGTTTGTCAAATTTGTTAAAATAATTTAAACATGACATCCCAGATGGCCACCACAGACACATCTTTGAATTACTTCTTGTACACTGGGAAGCTAAGGCCGTGGGTTCAAATCCCCCTGGAGATAAACTTGTGTATGCCCCCGAAGGGCGGCATATAGTAGTCATATAGTAGTCGCAACGTCCGTCCGTCGTACTATTAGTCCGACCTCAGTCAGACCATCAGTCAGTCCGTCCGTACAATAGTGTGCCGTCAATAACTCTGACATTCCCGGACTGATTTTCAAATAGTCTAGCACAAGTGCCCACCACAACAAGACGACGTGACGCGCGCAAAATCCAGGTCCGTGGCTCCAAGGTCAATGTCACACTTAAAGGTCAAATGTCAAAACCACTTCGAGGACGTTTGTCACAGTGACATTTCTTTTTTTATTTTTATTTTTATTTTGAATTCTTCATTTTTATTATTGTTTCCTGTTTGGATGCGTTTTTCCTTTTGTTAATTAGTTTGAATATAACGATTTTGCATATCTACATGGACTTATATAGGGAAAACTTAAAAAATCTTCGTTAAATATGTTAGCATGGAGATTTGGGTTTAAATTTCGGTTGAGGGTGTTGTTGTGTTTTGCACTTGTAAAAAGGTATTGAAAGGAATTTAATGATGAAACCCCTTGTTCAGTTATTCTTTATTATTATTAATGATCGCTACCCACCCCCCGCCTCCTTTGTTTCCGCTCAATAACTTCAGTTAGGAATGAGATATTGGAATGAAACTTTATGGGTAGGTAGCTTATATGAAAAGGAAGCTTGGGATTTCATTTGGGGTCATTGGGTCAAGGTCACTGTTACTCAAAATAGAAAACACGGTTTCCGCTCAGTTGTTTCAATTAGGAATGAGATATTGGAATAAAACTTTATGGGTAGGTAGCTTATATTTACCATAAGCTTATGGTCCTCTTTCAAGTGTGTTCAAATGGTGACCCTAACGATACTTGTTTGACATTTGTATGTGGGCTTTATGATGTCATTTTATCATCATGTCATATGTTCAAATGTCTTCTTACCAATATTACTATGCCGAACAAGTAGTTCATATACCTTCACAGATTTCTTTTTTTTTCAGCATAGTTATCTCGATTCAAATGCAATCCTTATTTTACTACTTTTCTTGAACTACACATAGTCGTTCTTGCAAACATTCAAGTTGTATCCTATGCACTAATTGTTCAGTCTCATACAATTGGGCATTTCACGCTTCTAAATTTAACACGCTTCTTAATGCAATAGCGCATTACATTGCTGTTACGTTACATTATGCATTTACATGTTCATGTGTCACTTTATCCAAGGAAACAATAAATTATCCCCCATAAAAACGTTATCACGCAATTACTGGTAGGGGAATTGCACATCTTGTTGTTTTTAGTTTTCTTTAGCAAATACTATTTAATATATTTCTTCACATACCGTGTTATGTCACATACGCTATCATTTCTTTTTCGAATTATTTGGAAACGTTACAAAATCTATTGAATAGAACATGTTTTTTATATTATAAAAACCATGAATAGAATTAAAATGTGCAAACTATGACAGATAATTAATACCTCCGTGTACTTTTACGCTGTATCCCCTGTACACTGCGCTAATGCTAAGCATAAAACAGGTAGCCTTCCGATCCAAATGGTTTATTTATAGTACAGGTATTGTTTATGTTAACACAAGAGTTAAAAAGTTTACATACCAAAGCCCAAAGCGTACGTTTTTATTAATCACTAGTTTCCTTTAACACCTGGGTACATCGGGCGATTTAATGCAAGTTTGCGGACGGTAATATTATACACTAATAAGTCTTCATCGTCTTCGTTGAGGTTGCAAATAAACATACTGTGGCTTTAAATACTTTCTAGAACAGGCGACACATGCACCAAAAGGCACCCACCTAGTCTAAGTAGTTGTCAGAATGATTCTGTGTTTTTCATGTTGATCAAGACTGTGTAGGCGTGATATGAAATTCGATGGATTTTTTATAAAAAATATGTTTTGGAATAAATCGTTTTATATGGTAAAACTCCACTTATGGTTTTCATTTTACCCCCAATTAGTCAAAACTATTTCAGACTTGCAGAAAGAAACTGGGAGTTAATAAAAATAGATTCCTGGTAGTGGTTATGATGACTTATACATTCAATTGATACTTTCTGTTGAAAAAAATAATTTAGAATCAATTGGAGGAGATACTGCCCACGCATTCACTATGTCTCAATAGAAATGGCTATTCTACCGTCTGAAAATACACTGATGGTAGTTGTCTCTCTTGCACTTTTTTATACGCTATTATGGTATGGGTCCAGACGATAATTATGAAACTATAACACCCAAACAGGAACATTGCACTTGGAGAAAGGATGAACCTGATTGTTTTTGGGGACAGATGGTCGAAGGGCAAGGTCACCATGCCTTTATGGAAATATGCATTATGAAAATCATAACACCCACCATCGTGAAACGTCATGCACATTTCCCTAGGTGAGAGTAGAAACACTTGTTTTGGGGTCTAGGCAGTCAAAGGTCAAGGTCACCATGGCATTGTATGGAAATATGCATTCCAAGCGATAACTAAAACCATAACACTCATGAAACTTCTTAGGTACATAGCCCTCGGTAAGAAGTGAAACTCTATTGTTTTTGGGTCAGGTCAGTAGGTTAATGTCGCTATTACCTTATGTGTCTATATTTATTCCACGTGATAACTTCAAAAATACGACACTCATCTTAAAACGTCATAGATACATTGCCCTTGGTCAGAGGAGGAACTCTGTTAATTGTGGGCTCACTTGGTCAAAGGTCAAGGTCATCTTCAAACAGTTTTGGAAAAAATCATTTTTAAACACGTATTTAACCTTTTTTCAAACCAATAACATCTTAACTGTAATTCAGTCTGGATTTGTTCCAGGCGACACAACAATTAATCAGCTTGCATACTTACACAATTTCTTCTGTAAAGCTCTAGATTCTGGAAATGAAATAAGGGCGATTTTCTGTGATATCAGCAGAGCCTTTGATAGAGTTTGGGAATTATTGCAAAATTGAAGGCTGCTGGTTTCACAGGAAATCTCTTAAAATGGTTCAAAAGTTAACTTAGTGACATAAAACAACGCGTTGTCTTACCTGGTACCCAATCAAATTGGAATGACATTAAAGCCGGTGTTCCCCAAGAATCCATCTTAGGCCGGTCAATGGCTTGTTAAATTTAATCCAGCCCACAATATGAAAAATATGAGTTGGATAAAAAACAAAATGAGGCTGCACGAATAGTAACTGGAGCTACGAAACTTGTCTCCATTGACAAACTTTACAGAGCAATCAATTGGGAAACTCTTGAAAACATGCGCCGTAAACACAAACTCATCATGTTTTTTAAAATGGTAAACCATTTAACCCCAACTTTCCTCTCTGATTTGATTCCTACTTCTGTCGGTAACATCTCTAGATACAACCTACGAACAGTCATGAACATCCAAACTATTAATGCCCATGCAAACTACCACTACGACTCTTTTCTCCCCTCTGTCATTCGCGAACGTAATAACTTACCTGAAGACTCACGTCAGGCCGAAACAATGTTTTCTTTCAAAAACTCACTCAATCGTGATATTAACTACATTCCATGACACTACTACTTTGGACAAAGAAACCTCATAACACTGCACACTAGAGTGCGTTCCCTCAACAACGACCTGTATTCAAAAAATGTTTTCGCCATTGTGTACCTGTGAACACCGATATAAGAAATGTATTGCTAAATTCAATTCCCCGTCTATCAAAAACACTTATCTTCAAATTACTGCTGTTAAACATGCCATCAATTGTGTACAATTAGTATCATGCCTAGGAGAAAAACATCATAAGTATTTTACTTTCGTTCTTATCCTTTTTCTTCTATTGTGTACAAATATTATGTTGTAAAAACATGTGAAATAGAATATGTTTAAACCAAGGTCACAATAACCTCATAGGGGTATATATATTCCAGGAGTATAAAACCTACACTCATGAAACTTTATAGGCAACTTGCCTTTGGTACGGGAAGGAACCATATTGCTTTTGAAGATAGAAAGTCAAAAGGTCAAGATCATCATGACCTAATATGCACATAAGCATTCCACATGATAACTCCACAAGTATACCCTCACCCATAGTAAACGTCATAGATGTACATTGTCCGTAGTGAGAGGAGGAAGCCTAATGCTTTTGGGTTCAGTAGGTCACCAAGGACACTTGGAACTGACAATGACCGATTCCTCAGAAACATTCTCCTATCTGTAACTGGTAAGTATAAGGCCATTTAGGGTCAGTAGGTCAAAGATTAAGGTCACACTTACCCAATCAACCCAAAAAACGTCCCTTGCGCTGTAATTTATTTACTTCTATACCCTGAAACATACAAATACATGTAGTATCCATTTTGCAACAACTATCCTATTGCTTTATGGTAGTAGGTTAAATGTCAAGGTCACTCTGACCTGATCATGAAAACATATTTCCCGGATGTCATTCTTGAACTATTTGCCCTACAATCTAAACAATTTATAGTGCCCTTTAAATTATCAAACATCAGCTACACCTGCTTTAAAATAATCTATGACCAGGTACGCCGCATTGGTTACAGAGGCCTCAACAACTCTGAGCATACACTGGAATCCTGAGAGACCCCTCTTTTACCAAAGACTTCGATTATAGTCCCAGCCCCACCCTACGCCCAGCCATTCCATTCAACAGCTTCCCAAATGTTCACATGATAACAACGTCCTGCTGCCAACTCGAATTTAATTATGTGCGCCTTTTTATGCAAATGGCGTCTCTCAAAACAATGGAAATAATCCTGCAACTATTATAGTTCAGTCAACTTAAGTAAAACTGCCAAAGGCATTTTCATAACACATGTATAAATAACTACCACCTGATACATATTACCACGTGATACTTCTATTTTACCATCGTGTAATATCAAAAACAAAACAAGTCTTCCAATTCAAATTTATTTGTCCATGTCCGAGCCATGCCAATCGTTGGGAAATTTGAATGTAATGAAAGGCAAAGCTGTCAATGCCCAATGGATGTCAAGAGTAAAATGAGGTTACAATGAGCGGTTGTTCCTTGGTTAAGGGTTCAGGGTGTCCTACGATGTCCGAGACGGTCTGTGGTTGCATTTCATGACATGTAGCTAAGATGTATACCCGTAATACTGTTCAAGTCGTCATACCTTTTAATTGAATTAATTTGAGTCACATGGTTATTATTTAACTTAGTTTTAACACATGTTTTATCGCACATGTCGACGTCCCCCAAATTGGAGGTCGTAACTGTTGATTGCATAAGTGAGCGTGATTTAACTAGAACTGACTATTGAAGGGACAATTGACTATTGAGATTATTGCAATAATATTACCATTGGGATATAGTGGTTGATAATATCCACTGTGATGCAATATTTATATATAATGTTGATGTGGTGAAATAATTCGTGCTAATGCAATTATTGCACCACATATATATAGAGAATAATTAACAGCATAAATTTGATACTGAATTTATGTCACGAGGGGAAAAAAGTGGTAATTTGGTTACAAAAACGAGTTCGAAGAACGAGTTTTTTTAACCAGATTACCACTTTTTTCCTCGAGTGACCTTAATTCAGTATCAAATTTATGCTGTTAATTATACTGTTTATTATATAACTTTACGTAAAATAGAAATTAATAAATATTTTAACTTTAAACCAGTGTGTTTTTTAACAAATATGTTAAGAAAGTAGTTCCGGCAAAGTTATGTCATCACTAGTGATGATATAAAAAAGTTATATCATCACTAGTGACGATATATAACTTTTTTTGTGTGATACTAAAATTACATCATTCATAGTTCAATGTAAATTTATGACTGTTATGTAATAAATATATGTATATATCACACATATAAACATGTTACAAAACATGTCATTATACGTCAATAACTAGTCGTAAAAGTGTTATAGCCGCAAATACGCTTATTATCGCTATCCTGATAATGGGAAAACTGCCATTTAAAATCATTACTGTAAATACAGATCTTAACACTTTAAGGCCTGTAATTTTACGTATTTTTAACGAAAAAGGCAATTACATGAACACTTTTTACAAAGTTGTGGAAATCGAACCAAGGTCAATGCAGCCTCTGTGTAGGCGTGTTCGTCATGTTCGACATATCATGACGATTTTGGAAATTTAAGCAGTCACATTTATAGCGGGACATCCTTTACTTTATGGGCATATAGTAGTGCACATCATACCTGTACACTGGTAGCACTGTAATTTTAAGAAATACAAGCAAGGTTTTACGCAAGCGTAAAATAGCTGCCGAGAGAAAATAGTATTTTACCTGGTTTGGAACTGGGAACAAAGTTTAACATTATAACCGACCAAGTCAAGGGTGTTGAAAATAAAATGTTGTCACAAAGACGTAAACACGCCACGACGTTTTTTTCTTACCATACACTTTCTTCCCAATTTTTACCATCAGTTCTTCCTACAAAACATTTTGAATCAAGGTGGGCGACCTCGCTTCGCTCTGGTCAAATCCTTGACATGCGTTACATATCGATTACATATTCACCTTTGTAGCACGACGTGCTAGAAGCACACATCAGCACAGAAAAGTGTTCACATGTAAGGGATGCGTGTGCGTTGGCGTGTGCATTACAACTCAGATAAACCTTTGACTGCTACCATGTGTATAAGATTGCGTAATACATCACTATGATTAAAAATGAAGAAAATAATAAATGTTCGTATTAAACCTACCCTTTTTATTAATTGTAAAAATACGGACATGTATATTTAGTGTACATGTATAATCTGAAAAAATAAGATCAGTGTAATGTCATCAATATTTAATCAAACACATGAAAATAATCATTTTTATCATAGTTGCCATTATCATAATCAATCTCTCTTTATAGATTAGTCATGTTTTCATCATCTGCATACAGTAACTTCATCATCATCATCAGCAGCAGCAGTAGCAGCAGCAGCAGCAGCAGCAGTATAAATATATTACTGTCCTCAAAGTTCTATTACCATCATCATTTGTTCATCATCATCATCATCATTATCATCATCATCATCATCATCATCATCATCATCATCATCATCATCATCATCATCATCATCATCATCATCATCATCATCATCATCATCATCATCATCATCATCATCATCATCATCATCATCATCATTATCATCATCATCATCATCATCATCATCATCATCATCATCAATTTGATGTTTGGTTAGCTACGAAAATGCTAGTGGACTTGTACAATCACGAGTACTGTTTTGACCACCATTTTTTGTACGACTTGCGCATTTTCGTGAAGAGTATCTTACATGAGTACTCATTCATTATTGAATTTATTAAACGAGTTGGCAAAATAATATAATGCGAGGCTCTTGCCGAGCATTATATCATTTTTGCTAACGAGTTTAATAAATTTAATAATGAATGAGAACGAATGTTAAATTCTATTTATCACATAACTCACATATCGACTTTTATTGCATTTTGCCTGTCGCATTATAACAAGCGAAACCGACATAAATCGAGGGAATTGGATCATAGTCGTTATCGAATTTTTTTTGGAAAGCGCATACTAGGCTTATTTGCATACTTATATAACTAGTGGTGTATGACAATTATTCCACTCCCACACCATGAGTTATCTGATAAGAAGAAAATACGGATCAGAAGAGCTGTTATTGATACAATAGTACGATGGGGGAAAATACCAGTTGCAACCCAGTGACTATGATTATGAGTTTGTTAGTATCCAGGTTATAATAGCGTAAATGAGTCTCCATTGCCCTTCCATAGTAAAGTTAGAATGTTGACAACCTGTTAAAAACTCAAACCTCGTTAGAATTCTGGGAAACTTACTTTATCATGCAAATAAACATGTCTGCTATTAAACATCAACAAGGAAATAGGGGGTTTAATACCTTCTAATAAACATTTCTTCAGTTGTATACTAACACCGGGTCAAAGGTCAACACTATTTTTACCCCTTGCAATTTCATACCCTGTCTACTTTCACTTCTCAAATTTATATCAAAAACTGTCAAAACATGATGAGCTGCATTTTCAAATATCAACAACATGTACAGAATACAGTTACAGCCAAAAAATAACAGGAAAATGCACTAAAAAAAGTTTTTAAAGAAAAAAAGATTAGCACTCTTTAATACAGAACTACTTTCGACTGCACCAGGCGAGCACATCCTGTTGATTTAGTGTAATTAGACCTCCATGTGTTTTAGTGAACATATTTTCACAGTTTGTGTCTGACTATGAACTTGATCGACAAACTAACAGATGAAAATAAATACTTTTCTCTTTAAGTTTGTATAAATTGAGTCTTAGGCTGGCATTCAGTGGCCTCCATAGATTTTAAGTTTCTAGAAAGAATGCTGAAACATTGTACATAGCTTAAATGTGTATTTTGTTAGACATGTGTCTGTGGTTTTATTAATTGTTTGTGTTTTATTTAAATCTAGCTTCGATTTTATAAAGCTTGTTTCCATGCTCAAACTCAATGTGTACTCAAACTTAAAATTACAGGATTCATAGTTAATACTTTTTGTTTTAATTTTAATGTTACACTGTACACAATTGTAACAGAAAATGTAACAGAGTGTTGCTGTTGAATATTCAGTTATAATCATATATTATATACTTAGACACATTCGGTATTTCTATTGCTTTTCGTAGATATATTCTGACACGAAACATTTTAAAACTGTATGCATTAATTATAGCAGTATTTCAAATAACGAAGCATATGATTTAATAAATGAAATGTTACTCTTTAAAAAACAGGGCGATTTGCTGCGAAGCAGCGTACGAGATGTTGCGAATGTTTAATTAAGCGCTAATAAAGTATACTGCTGAGAAATATATCAACACAATACACTTATTTATACATAATTAGATCCTTATAGTATGTTTCAGTGCATTTTAGGATAAACGTCCATTGATGTCTGGAATGTTCCTTATATTTGATGTCTAGCATATTCTATACTTAACAGATAATGTATGGTGCTGAGGTCCATATGCAAGTTTATGGACTGCCCAGTCCATAAACTTCATATGGACAGAAGCACCATACATTATTTGTTATATTATACCGAATCTGACCAAAATTAAATCAATACGTTTTATGATTTATTTTAACGTCGTTTTTTTCACACGTCCGTTAATATAGCTATCGGACCGGGCGCCCGGTCAATATGCAACTTTGTGGACCGGATGACGTCACATTAAACAAAGAGCGGAATATGCAAATGAGGTATAATATTGTTCTTTAATATGCTATACTGTTCTTCTGTGCTATACAGTTTTCTTCAGTGTTTTCCATTGTTCTTCAATGTTCCGTAATGATCTTAAATGTTCTGGACAGTTAACGTGAACAATTTACTTGTCAATGTCAACAAACAGACATGGTATATACGTCAACAATATACATAATGTATGCAAACAAAATAAACACGCAAACAAGTACCACAACAATCGAGCATACATAAAAATATGGTAAGGAAAAAAGTTATGGCCCTTGTTTAACTGGGAAAAAGACATCACCTTTCTTAACACTCTCGCGCCTTTATTTTGTATTCAATATTTACGAGCTAAATCAGTGGCTTAATATTAATAAATGTTCGGAAACATTTGAAAACCAGCTAGATCGAATTAGTAACACCAGCGTAATGGCCCTTAATTTATTGATAGCTATTTTTTGCTTCGAAAGCGCTCTAGCTCCTTCAATTTTAACCAAACTTTGGCAGGATGTTAAAGTTGTTAAAAGCTCGGAATATTTCGAAAACTTATTTCAGAAAAGAACCAGCAAAGTTGTGGCCCTTGAATTATTTAAAAATGCTATAATTTGCGTCGTTCAAACATCGGACAAGTTCGAAAACCAGCCAGATTAAATTTGGAACATCAGCGTTATAGCCCTTGATTTATTAACATATGCTTCAGTCTACCTTGTTAAATTTCTAGCTACTTCATTTTTCATCTGATCTTTACCTACCTTGGTCAGAGTGTATATAAATAAAATGTTGAACAAATTAAATAATCAGCCAAATTTGAGCAGAAACAGCAGAGTTGTTGCCCTTGATTGAATGAAAAATCCTTTTTTTTGCTTTGACGCCAGTTTTTTCTTTGATCTCTGTCAGCTTGTTTAGAATGTTAACATCACTAAAATCTTGGACCAGCCATGTCTACCCACCCATCCATTTGAATAAGGTAACAAATACTAAACTTTACTTTGTTAACTCTGAAGGTTCATACTTTTTTATTCGATCTGTCCAAATCCTTTAGAATATTTACATCATTAACCGCTCGGACACGTTTGAGAATCAGCATTATCTGACCCCGCCTACTCTCCACCCATTTACCCCCACCCCCAAATCCGCACCCCACCTCACCACCCCCACCACACACAAACACATCATTTTTCACTGTGGTCACCATCCAAACTTAATCAAAATTTTAATATCATGATAAAAGCTCAGATAAGACAAACAGCCATATCTGAACACCCCATCTTGTCCCAGCCCACACCACGCCCCACCAACCCCACCCCATCCCACCCCACCCCTTCAACCCGCAATAAAAAAATATGGAATTATCTCGGTCATAGAAAAAAAATCAAATCAAGACCGGGCCAGCCAAAGATCTGCCTAAGTTTGTAAATCAAGTCACCATAGACGTTATGATAGCCCACAGACCTAATAACAAATAAATTGGACACTACGAAAATTATCTAAATTTCACGTGGCACAGTGCGACAATTTCACAAATGATTTCCCAACTTTAAACACACATATTATGAAGAGTTTTATAGATACAAGTTTCATTCATGCCAAATACCATCACAAATTTAATTTTCTTTACAATGATAGTATTTTTCTTACTCTTACATTTAGAGCAAAAAAGGAGTTTGACGGAAACTTTGACTATGTCAAAACCTTGATTTTTAAGAAAAAGCGAAAAATTATGACATTTTTAACTTTAAACATCTTTTTATACAATTTCTTACATTCAAAATAAACATAAATTATTATAATACCATTTCGCTATTCACTATGAATCGTTTGAATGTATTCTCATCAAAATCGGTGAATAATTGAGAGAGGAGATAGAAGGAAAAGTTAAGGTGCCACGTGATATTTTGGTTACTTCATTGGTTAAGATAGGAAGTTTCCTATCTGTTTATTAATATGTCTGTGGATAGCCTTGTCGGTGGAGAGTTAACGCTAATATTCCTGAAGATCTGGTATTGTATCCGTGTAGTTATCCGGCGAATACTTATAGGTTATTTAACAGTGTTCTGTACAATACGGATATATATTTGGACGAGTACACAGCTTGGAAAATCATATTGGACGAGCCGCTAGGCGAGTCCAATATGATTTTCCAAGCTGTGTACGAGTCCAAATATATTCCGTATTGTACAGAACACTGTTAAATGATCTTTTTATTCTATACCTCGACTTTTTCCCTAAAATATATTTTGTATTATGCAGAATAATGTTAAATGACCTTTTTATTTTATACCTTCAAAACAATAGGAAACAATAATGTTTTTCGAAAGGAACCGAGCTTTCATGGATATCTAACTACTGTACAAGTTTGGTCGATTCAGACTTTCATTCGGAACCTTTTCACGCGCTTCGGTCTTTATCATAGGTTTAACATGGGACCTGTGAATCGTACAATACGAAAAGAATACGGGTTATTTTGTACGCGCGTGCGTCCCGATACGGGAATATATTGTACGGTCACGTGATTCGAATGAGCGTCTACGATTGGACGTATAAATTAGGTATAGAATAAAATAGTATATTCTCGGTATATGAGCGTGGGGAAATATAATTTTTTTCGATAAGAAGTCTCTTTTGTTTAATCATTCTGTTTATCGTTTCACTAACTGTACGTGATGTTGATGGCGTACCCGTAGACAATATCGCACTGGACCACCTTTGTCCTTGGACCTCCATATTGCGAGATCCCAAGTACCGTTGGTTTAGTTAACAACATCAACATGTATCCGCGAATTAACAAGTATGAAATATGGGATTAGTAGTTATGCTTCCTTAAAGGGACACACGGCAATCTTGATTCTTTAAAAACTCACGGCGTCCCGTTAGTTTTTCTCTTTACTTGCATTTGTTCAATCATTAAAAGTAATTGTTAGAATAGTTCAAAGCGAATTGTTTTTATATATTGCTAACTTTTTGTAATAGTGCATCAATAATATGTTTAAAAATTTGGGGAAATAGTGAAGAAAACTGAAATCTCTTTTTTATTTAATCATATGCAAGCAGTTTTAAAGTCAAAATGACGCAGGATAATTAAATTGAGGAGCAAATTTTAATGTTTGAATAAAACTCAAGATTGCCATGTGTCCCTTTAACATTTCTGAGTCGACCTTTAGATTTTTGTTAATAACTGGTTAAGATGGATAACTCCCGACATACAAAATGAGAGTTTCTCTGCGATTATGCCATCAACTGGTTTAGGTTGTTTATATTATCAGTCATATAGACTCAGTTGAATTAGTGCATACTGTAAATAAACATAACAGTTATTATGCGAGGCAATACAAACAAGAGTTATTAAATGTACTAAGTAAATGTGAATAATTATCAATTTGTATGCATTTACCAAGAAATTTGCGACCGTTTATAGCCCAAATGAGAATGTGTTTATAATTTTTTTAAATATAACGATTTAAAAATGAGAGCATCATTTTGTATTTGTATGTAAATCTATAACCTTATACGTTTAGAATGGATTTTTAAAATTATATATATATAAACTATACCCAACATTCAAAAACATAGAACGTAGAATGAAACTAACGTTAACTGACAAGCAAAACGAGATTTTCTTACTGAAAATTGTCTATTTCTCGAGATCAGGTACATTCTTTAAAAATGTAAACAAACTTGAATGAATGAGTGAATGAATGAATGAATGAATGAATGAATGAATGAATGAATGAATGAGTGAATGAATGAATCAATCAATCAATCAATCAAGCAAGCAATCAATCAATCAATCAATCAATCAATCAATCAATAAATCAATCAATCAATCAATCAATCAATCAATCAATCAATACACTAAGTGTATAGGCAATATGAGTATAACAAAAAGATGACCATGTATATATGAGAATACAGAAGCCTAGAAAGCCACAAAGCAAGTACTCAATGACTATCAGTTAGTAAGAGTTCACTCATGGAAACACATATTGGCTGTTATGTTTCGGACTACGAGGTACGTGGCCCAGTGGATATTATCCTGGACTTGAAACCGTCTGGAGGACCCGGGTACAAACCTCACCGACGTCACTGAGTTTCGTCGGTGAGTTTTCCTTAGTCTCGTTAGTCAGATGGGGGCGTGTATCAGAGTTTATCCTCCGAGCACGTTAAAGAACCATATGAATCTATTAAAGGCAAGGGATTAAAGTTTGTGCTTTCTGTAGTTCATTGATATAGGCTATCTGTAGCTTATTACTATTTCTGTAGTTATATGATTGGTATGAACGTGCAAATCATATGTCCATACAAGAGCGTTTTTCTTCTTGTTTCTGTTTCGTTTGTATCTTTTAATCATACTGTAAACATTGCAATTTATTACGCGTGCTGCAATACACGAGCGTTTTTCATATAACAAGACAATCAGTCCCCGATACCACATCAGTCAACAATAACTAATCAAATACAATGTAATTCGCCATTGCCAACTATTAGCAATGTTCTTTATTTTACATATAATGAAATTAACCCAATGCGTAAATATTAATTATTAATTTATCTTGCGATCATATTCCAGTAAAATCTTCTATACGCATGCGCAGACAGAAACAATATATGGTGATGCTGTTGGTCATAAAATTTGTCAATACTGGTATTGATTCGATACTCGCATTATGGTTAAATGCTGACGATCTGTATTGACGAACGGACTATAATGGACAATTGACAGACTTAAAGGTTTTACGCGGGAACTGTGCCATCACGATGTGTCTTTGTGTAGCAACTCACGTTTTAAAGGACTAGATAAGGTGAGCTATGTTTATAAAGCATATTTGATCGATATTTTCCGTTGATTCGTACGTGTATTACGATGTATGTTTACGAATGTAAACAATACTTATACATTATGTATGCTACTCACCATAGACGTTATGATAACTCATTGTGGGGCTGGCGATGGGGATAATACAATGAACTTGAAATCCGGATGCAAGCCTTATCGGCGCCACTGAGTTTCCTCGGTGCGTTTTTGGGCTTAGCCTCGTGCGTCGGATGGGAACGTAAATTCAGTGGTGTTGTGAGTCATACTCTATCCACTGGTTAAAGAACCATATCAATATAGTCATTAGTTAGAATAGAGCAAGTACTCGTATTCATGTATTCCTTCCCATTTCTATGGGGCGGCTGTAAATAACCAATGATGTGTTGATGAGCCGTTAAACAACATGCTGTTCAGTTACAACTGAATACAGAGAACTGTATGCATGTTTTTTTAGATTGTAGAATATGATTTAAGTTATAGCCACCGTATTATGGAATGTTTTGTGTCAACACGCTTCTGTTTCACGATAACGTTCTTCACTTCCTTACACATACATCATTGGCGAACTTGAGCAGAATGGTTATCATGTTTTGAACTAAATTCTTTCTGTCTATATTGCTTTTTAAAATCCCGTACCGACAAATATTTAACATTAACAAAATCAGTTAATTATACTATATATACAATGTGCACTTTACTTGTTGGTCCATTTTTAGACGTTTTATATATGTTTACGGTGCTCTTCCGGCATATTACTGTGCTCTTCCGGGATATTATGGTGCTCTTCTGTAATATTACGGTACTCTTCCGTGATATTACGGTGGTCGTCCGGAATAATATTGTGTTCTTCCGGGATATTACGGTGCTCTTCCGGGATACTGTGGTGCTCTTCCGGGATGATACAGTGCTCTTTCGAAATAATAGTGTGTTCTTCCGGTATAAGACGGTGCTCTTCTGTGATATAACGGTGCTCTTCTGGGATAATATGGTGCTTTTGTGGGATATTACGGTGCTGTTCCGAGATAATTTGGTGCTCTTCCTGGATGATACAGTGCTCTTTCGGAATAATAATGTGTTCTTCCGG
Organism: Cyrtodaria siliqua; assembly: GCA_037043455.1. NCBI lineage: Eukaryota > Metazoa > Mollusca > Bivalvia > Adapedonta > Hiatellidae > Cyrtodaria > Cyrtodaria siliqua. The sequence continues at coordinate 66,387 of JAWPHD010010252.1, read as the reverse complement.
TATAAGATCGTGCTCTTCTGTGATATAACGGTGCTCTTCTGGGATAATATGGTGCCTTTCGGGGATATTACGGTGCTCTTCCGAGATAGTTTGGTCTCTTCTGGGATAATACGGTGCTCTTCCGGGATAATATGGTACTTTCCTGGATGATACAGAGCTCTTTCGAAATTATAGTGTGTTCTGCCGGTATAAGATGGAGATCTCTGATATATTACGTGGCTCTTCCGGAACATTACGGCTTTTACGGAATAACATGATGCTCTTCTGTGATATTACGGTGCTCTTCCAGGAAATATGGTGCCTTTCCTGGATATTACGGTGCTCTTATGACATAATATGGTGTTTTTCTGCGGTAGTACGGTGCTATTCCTGGATTATAGGGTGATCTTCAGGGATGATACGGTGCTATTTTCACGTATCCTACGGCGTCAGACCGGTAAGGAAGTACTTCCGGGTCGTAGGATGCTGAAGTAGTTCCATGGAAAAAGCCAACGTTTTTAATTTGAATGTGTTGTCTCAAGACTCAATTTCATTTCACATGCAGTAAAAGTTAATCTGGTGTTAAAGTGTTATATCTGTTGTCATGAATAGCAAATATTTTACTGTGTTCTTTAGAGAGTATAAGCAAAGAGGATATATAAAGATATGGCTTTGACATGTTTATTTCAAAATAGGCATATTATGACTGAACGGAAAGTTGAATCGGAGTTTTCTTTTTTCTCCAAAAAGAGCTTAGTTTGCACTGGGTTCAATGGGCTGAATTTCACCAGTCTGATGTCCTATGTAGTGGCCATGCGATTAACGTTTGGAGAAAACATTCTGCACGTTTCAAATTGTTTTACTGATTGACGAGCCTGTATATAAAAGCGAGTCCAGACAGTCATAGTGGCACACATGAATGTGACCACCTCACTCTTCCACGGTACTTTACAAATTCTCTTATAATACCCAGTAGAATTTTAATAAGTAGATCTAGTTATATATGTTAACCCACTTTGAAGATAGCGACTATGTTTCGATCTCAAAACTATCATTATTTCCAGGTTTCAGGAACATATTCATTATTTGCAGCCGATAATAACATATCACATACAATACTACCTACTTCGCATGGTGCATTAGTAACCATAAACAAGGGCTTATCTCCAGCTACTAGCGCAGCTTTACAGATCAGTTGCACGTAAAATACTATTTGTTTCCAGATCATGAAGTAGCATTTAACATAAGACATAACTAGATAGCCTACTACTCTACATTCGTAACATCTCGATCACTGCTTCTGCACGATCCCGAAGAATGGGATTGGCCGAGTTTGCACTCCTCCACGACCCTTGCTCCACCTATTGACTGTCGTCAAAACACGGCTAGAATAAACGGGTCGTCAAAAAACGGCTAAAAAAAACGACTAAAAAAAATTCAAAAAAAGTTTGCACATGTCGAAATAAAGTTACCCAAAGTATGCGCTTGCGTTCTCAGTATACACAGCAATGACAAAAAAAATCTACCCTTATTGAGTATGCCAACTAAAGAGGCGAATATCAATTTATCTCCGTATGGAAGCTTGGTTGCTATTCATATTTATTGACTCTCATAAACATCGCATTGAGCCGAGCTAGCAGCATTGTATTATCTTTGATTTATTATATTGGGCTAATGAGTTAGTTGTTAAAATTTCCAGGAATTCATGAATAAGTCATGGTTTCATTTATTAAACTCGCTAACAAAGATGATAGTGTATTGGTTACTTACAGCTTTTTTAAAAAACCCAAAAAATAACTAACTAACTAACCAACTATACTGACTAACTAACTAACTAACTAACTAACTAACTAACTAACTAATTAACTAACTAACTAACAAAAAAAAAAAAACAAGCAAAAAAAACAAGTTATTTCAGTCCAGATAAAAACGAATATGTCACGTGTACATTTTCACACAGACCTAATTATGTCTGTGATTTTCATAACCTGTTTAAATGGCGGCATATTTCGCGTTTCGGTAGTTTGTTACAGAGCTTCTTGGCAATGTTTAAACCCAAATAAAACACGTGTAGAAGTAGCGTGCTCCGTTTTATTGCATAGATGTAAGTAATGCAACAGTACTCCACTCGGGCCATATGCGAACCACTTGTTATAAAAAGTAGTATGGAGATCCCGTATTGCGGTTATCACGGCGTCTGTAGCACTTTAAAGGGAATGTAGGCATACAGCCAAACAAGTTATTATTGGAAGTTCTGAAAACATAAACTGGAAAAGAGTAAAATAATTATCAAAATCGGATGATAAACAAAGAAGATATGAGTTGAAGGTTGTTCTAAAACGCATATGGAAGCCGCAACTTTGAGAACTATGAAGTCATACGTGTAGTTCTAAATTACCATAATTATAAGCAGATCACTGCAAAATCGTTAACTGATCATAAAATGCATTGTAACACTTACATATATACGTCTTTTGAATACAGTTTCCGTGATTTTCTGAATTATAATATAAATTATATAATTTCTATTTTAATAATAGTGACTAAAATCTTTATTCTACGAGTGTAAGATAATTAGTAATTGCAGTTCTTTTACGTACCTTGCACATCAATCTCATTAAAAGAATACCCTATATCACGCTACGATACTCTACGCTACAAGGATCTGACAACACTCCATTGGAGGTCACGTCAGACTGACCTGACGATTAACCAGTCAGATTTCAGCCAAAAAAAATTGCTCGGTATATACTGCTTCACTGCGCGTGTCACTTTTCAGTAAAACGATGTGAAGCAGTCTACGTTCGATATTGAAAGAGACCATGCCCGTAACTTTTAGCTTATGAAACGCAAAATAATTGCGTTGACAAACATAATACACCAGCCATTATTGAATATTTACTGAACAAAAAAATAAAAAAAAGATTGTTTGACGGAATTTAATAGCGGTAGAAATTTTTACCGATTCTTGGGATTGAACCCACACTAAAATGACACTCGCAGGTCAACAGTCGAGTTCGCTATCAGCTGAGCTAAGCGGGCCGGACAGTGTCTTACTATTTAGAGTACTAATCTCGTAATAATTTCGATGGAATATATAGTTTCAAAACACACAAGGCAGCGCCCATGATTTTCATCGTATCTTGATAGAGAACATGCCATTTAGTGCATTTCTTTGAATGTATCGTGCAATCCACAGCAATAACATACGAAGACTTTATCTTTATTCGGATATAGATCAATGTGTTTTATGTGGATTTTCATCTGAAGTGCATATGAAACGCGCGATTTCATTGGTTGAATTTAGTTGATCTTTTCATGAATATTGATTAGTTAAAAGGTTGATCTGACGTGACCTACAAGGGAGTGTTGTCAGATCCTATAGCGGAGAAGCGTAATTAGGATATGATTTTAATGATATTGCTTGCACATGTGCAATAATTAATAATAATTATTAGAATAGTTCAAAGAAAATTGTGTTTTGCATTTTACTAAATGTTGTTTATATTGCACCAATAATTTATTAAGGCAGCAAAACGAAAACAAATTGAAAACTGAACATTTTATTTAAGTTGTTCTCAGTCTTTTTCTGAATAGCCCTGAACCAACCATTTAAGTTTGAAGCCAGTAATTCAAGGAGACTTATTTGGTTTTATGACAGCTTCAGTTGTCTCAACCATTATCATAAGCCAGTGTACGGCAGACTATAGTATGCTTTTATAGATAGGATATTATGAAACATGCATATTACTCCAAACCTCTGTAACTCCCACTCCCCACCCCACCCCACCCACACGCTTACCGGCATTCCACTATATTCCACTAGCCTTTTAGTATTGTTACGGGTAAAATATAACAAGAAAGGAAGCAAAACCAGCAACAGCTATTTTTACATCAAACATAAAATAAAATATAAGTATATATAAAACATAAACAACAAATGTATTCAAATACTACAACGAAACAAAAAATAACTAACAGAAAATACATAAAATGGATCCAGTATTTCTTTAAAATAAATCCAATATAAGAATAAAGTCCAAACACCTTTGGCAAGTGTGTCTTTAATCTAAATAAGTATTTCCTGGTTTATTTATTCACAATAGTCCAAATAATCCAATGTAACTTTTGTTATAGATTAGCACAATAATGTTTATCCTCTCACAATATATTTTTAATTCAAAGCATCCAATAGTTTCGCTTCATACTGAATTTGAAGTAAATTATCTATCCAAGTACTGAACCAAACTAACCAAACGAACTCTAAATACTGAACATTGAACAAATAACAACACCCAAAAGGTTGTATTTATACTGTCATAGAACATCATAAAAGTTTTAGAATATTCCAATAAGATAAACAAGTTAACCTTGAATGACAGTCATATATGTGAAAACATGTTATTTATTCAGAAACTTCTATATGTTACTAACTATAAATGAATGGCCTTGGATGACACAATAACATGTTTATATAATAACTAGTTCACATTATTCTTAAAAATATTCATTGGTAGCACTATATTATTGATTAATCAGAAAATGATATCAAGGTAACAGTATTTACTTGTAACTTGTGTTTGATAAGCAAATAATGGGTAGTACAGTCTGGTTGGCTCAGTGTCAGAAACAGTGACTGGGTGGGGTATCACGTACTACGGCGTGGTATTCCAGTGTGGTAGCACTATGTATGTTACAAGTAGACGGTAGATAGATACATTACACTACACACAAACACTCATACATCCAGGCTGTATTGTGCCTATACCGCTGGACTTCCTATCGGTTTAAAATATGGCGGAATGTATAAACCTTAAAACTACACACCCGAAATATAGACATATCGATATATCTCACTAAATACTGGGTTTACCGCTAATTATCATCTGTAATGTATGTCACAGTCACAACAATATAATCCTGTGTCGATTAACAATCAGGAACATTCTATTTTGAGAGTACTTTCCGTTGCTTGAACCTTATTCTGTACTTTTCCGGTGGATACAATCAGAAATTTACATGCGACGCAGTGTTGGACATTTTAGGCGGTTTTTTTCTTCAAACACTTTATGCAAATACATAGTTTACCCAGAAGGTGGATACTATTATCTAATAAGCTGCACTCATTGCATACCCTTAATGTTAGGCGTCAAGGCGCAGTGGCGTAAGCGTGTGTTATGGTGCAATGTATAACTTTTACGCAATATATGCTTTACTATAACGCTACAATGTGATTTGTTTTGTCATACCGCGTTAGGTCACATATTGCGTCGTTACTTTCGACGCATTATATGAATAGTCATATAGCTAATCCATTCTCTTTTCAACGCCTTATGTGAAGATATTTGATTATATCTAGCCGACGTGAGAAATATGTCCGTCTGTTTTACCACCAGCTACTCCTGTCTAGTTCAGTAGAAGTTACTACTGCCTAATTAATTGCGATACCGGTCGATACATGTGAGTGTACAGGAAAAAAGTCGTATCATAGGTACCAACAATGCTTGCTAAGAACTTTACATTTGTTTCTAGATAGTTAATTGCACTTCTATATCATGGACTGTGTATTTCTGATGTGTGTGAAGTTAGTTCCTAATTCTTAGTTCATAAGCAATTACTACTTCCTAATTATTTTTAAGCAGTCAGTGAATGTGAGTATACATAGAGGAGAGAAACCATTTAAGGAAGTCCTTATAATGAAGTCGTTATTGGTGATTTCTAAATACTCAGTTATCCAAACTAAAGATGTTTAAGGAATTCCTAATTAGGAATAGAGGGCATGCATCTGTCATCTAACTGAACACAGTTATGTTCCTTGTTATACTTCGGCAAATTGTGCTTGGAAAGTATATGTAACCACCACGTCTAAGAATGGAATGAAACTTCACAGATGTATTCGAAATCTCGCCTAGATATTATCGCATGCCATCATTCAACGAAATATAATTTAATATCTTAAGGACTATTGGTCGGCCATCTTGATAAAAAAAGGATCAACATGGATGGGCTATGGTCAAATGAAATTGTCTACCAAATGCATAATTTAGGCATGAGCAATGTAAATGAGCAATGAGCAAATGTAAACCGTATAGTACATGACAGTAATTCAACAGTATTGATGTGAACCTATTATCAAAAAGAATACTTATCTGACAGATGGCAAACATTGCACCTGGCCAATGTTGGAAAGCGGGCAGGTGGAAAATTTATTGGTTGGTTGTTTGGTTGGTTGGTTGTTTGGTTGGTTGGTCGGTTGGTCGGTCGGTCGGTCGGTCGGGTGGGTGGGTGGCTGGCTGACTGGTTGGTTGGTTGGTTCGGATTACTTTAGCAATACAATTTAACACCAATATTATAGATAGATAGATAGATAGATAGATAGATACTTTATTGACTTAAACGTTTACAGTTTCTCATCATTACATAATTATAATCACATGACAGGTTACACATACTTCTACACATTCACTTATAGTTCAATTTTCAATACACATTTTAATCAATAATCCAAGGATATCAAAAAACAAAAGGAATTATATATAAAATAACAATTTATGTGAGGATGTACTTGAATATATTTTAAGAAATAATATTTGGAATAGAACATCTGACAGTAAACGCCTCTGACAAAGTTCGACTGTTCTTTTTTACAGTCGTTAATCCATTACAATTCCAATACACAACACTTAGTCCATCCTCTGCGTGCTCCTAGTCAAATTTCACTGGTTTTCCATCAATATATAAAGTGTCATAGCTAATCCATGCTCTTCTGCCTTCCTTATACCGGTGCGTTTTCGTTGACCGCCAGTATAATTGTATTTTATTGACCTCAGTGAAAACTACCAGTTTTGGCACATTGTAAGTATCATGATCCTTATATGATTCTCATATGAACGTGTTCTATGCTACTTATATAAAAGTGGCAGTACATGATTCCTATATCAAACCTTTTATATAAGAATCTTATAAGTAGCATATGAGAATCATATAAAAGATGACAAACATTTTTTCCTGCAATTTATTATGTTTATTATTTATGGCAACATTGTCTTTGTACATGAAACTGTTAATTAAGCTCAGCAAAACGCGATACAAAATAGTGTATAATTATGGCGGCACCCAAGGCTCTCTTATCATCTGTCGTTAGCATTTGTGAGGGACTTTTATGTCGTGAAAAGATGCTTTTATTATAGATTAAAAATAAGTAAATAGATCAAGACATGTATGTATAACCTTAATGTATTGGATGTGACCGTGTTATTCCTGATGAGATGTGGTCTCGCACCCACTATTTCTTCTAAACCGCACCAGAGTCTTAGTGGTCAAGCGTCCAACTCTCGTGCGGGAGGTCGTGGGTTCAATCCCCGGCCGGGTGATACCAAAGACATTATAAAAATGATACATATATACTAGTAGCTCCATTACTTGACATTCAGCATACAGAAGGTATAGTACTGGTTGGCCCGATGTCGGTATGCTGTGACTTGAGATGACACCCATTCCCCTCCCCCCGCAACCGAACCCAACCCAACCCCATCAATTACATTAGACTTACATCTTCATATCCCATTCGGCATTTTATCAGTGTATAGCACGGTGACCAGAACCCGGAGACCACAGGTTTAATACTCATGGTTACCACTGTTTTCCTGCGGTATGTCCTTAGTCTCATCCGTCGGATGGAGACATAAATCGGATGGGCCCTTGTTTCGGAGTATACACTCCGAGTATGTTACGAACCTTAGAGGTATATTTGTTCTCGGAATCCTGTATATCCTTCCCCTCTCTCTGGTCGGCTAGAAATAACTTACGATAAGGCCAAATAAAATGATATGGTGCTAATTAATAGTGTAGGTGAGTCGAAAAAATATGTTATTTTATATTTGCCTTTTTTTTTCACTCAGTACTCTTAAATCCTAATAAACTACCTTGAATATATGTTTGTTGATATCAGGTACAGAACAGATACTCTCCTTTGCATCGGTTATGAATTACTATGTAATATTCTAATATTTCGTATTTTAAACGAAGTTGTAAATATGTTAATCTCATTAAAATCATATCCTAATAACGCTTTGATACTCTCCGCTATATGATCTGACAGATCACGTCAGGTCACGTCAGATCGACCTTTCATCTAATCAATATTCATGAGAAGATCAACTAAATTCAACCAATGAAATCGCGCGTTTCATATGCACTTCAGATTCGAGTGAACTGAACAAACGAAAATCCACATAAAATGAATGAATGAATGAATGAATGAATGGTGTTTTACGGCACGTCGACACATAAATAGGTCATTTTGCGTGCAAAAACCGATGAAGCATGGAGGAGAAGAAAAAATCCACATAAAACACATAGATCTATATCCGAATAAAGATAAAGTCTTCGTGTGTATTGCTGTGGATTGCACGATAAATTCAAAGAAATTCACTAAATGACATGTTTTATACCAAGATATGAAGAAAATCATGGGCTCTGCCATATGTGTTTGAAAATATATATTCTACCGAAATTGACATTAGTCCTCTAAATAGTAAGATATAGTACATATGGCCCGCTTAGCGAACTCGACTGTTGAACCGCGAGTGTCATTTTAGTGTGGGTTCAATCCCACGAATCGGTATTTGTTTTTGTACCGCTATTAAATTCCGTCAAACAATATTTTCTTTATTGTTTTTCCTATAAATTTTCAATAATGGTTGGTGTATTATGTTTGTAAGCGAAATTATTTTTTGTTTATAATCTAAAAGTTACGGACGTTGTCTCTTTCAATACCGAGCGTAGACTGCTCCACAGCGTTTTGCTGAAACGCGACATGCGCAGTGAAGCAGTCTATACCGAGCAATTTTGTAGGGCTAATCTTAAGGTCAATCTGACGTGACCTCCAATGGAGCGTTGTCAGATCCTTGTAGTGAAGAGTATCGTAGCGTGATAAAGAGTCTGATTTTAATGAGATTGTAGAGTATCGTAGCGTGATAAGGGTTCTGACTTTAATGAGATTGTAAATATGTCCGCATATGAAATAACTAGGGAGCTTACAGAATAAATATATTTTAACATAACTTAATTTGAATTTCTTTTTTCTCATTTGTTTTCCTTTTTATTTTTGTTGCATAAAATGTTTAAAAACAGGGTCGGTCGGGAAAGGGAACCACACATATAATTTTATTTGGCCTAGTGTGAACTAAGTAGGGCAATATGAGTTCATTTATCGAAGATCGTAGTCTTGTACTATTCTTGATGCGTAATGGATGAAGGCGTTCATTCATGTCTCTGTTTTCACAGGAATCGATCGTTTGGTTATTGTATATGGGTGAATTTACGCCATAATTGCTGGGTCCACAAACACATTAAATTAGTGAAAGAAAAGAATTTGAATCGTGAATAATATGTTGCAGGCAAGTATAAACATTTCCATTATTTTCCAGACAGAAAAACGCATTTCCGTTATACCTTATTATAAAACCTTATTGTTATAGCATTGAGCTGCTCCGTGGTCGAGGGGTTAATGAAGTTGCGTTGTAAACTTCGCCTTCAGTAATGGTTGGTGCATTATGTTTGTCAACGAAATTATTTTGCGTTTTATAAGCTAAAAGTTACGGACATTGTCTCTTTCAATACCGAGCGTAGACTGCTCCACAGCGTTTTACTGAAACGCGACATGCGCAGTGAAGCAGTCTATACCGAGCAATTTTGTAGGCTGAAATCCGATTGGCTAATCTTAAGGTCAATCTGAAGTGACCTCCAATAGAGCGTTGTCAGATCCTTGTAGTAAAGAGTATCGTAGCGTGATAAAGAATCTGATTTTAATGAGACTGTAGAGTATCGTAGCGTGATAAAAGGTCTGATTTTAATGAGATTGTAAATATGTCCGCATATGAAATAACTAGAATAAATATATTTTAACATAACTTAATTTGAATTTCTTTTTTTCTCATTTGTTTTCCTTTTTATTTTTGTTGCATAAAATGTTTAAAAAAAGGATCGGTTGGGAAAGGGAACCACACATATAATTTTATTTGGCCTAGTGTGAATTAAGAAGGGCAATTTCGTTCGTCGTTATGAGTGCATTTATCGAAGACCGTAGTCTTGTACTATTCCTGACCTGCGTAATGGATGACGGCGTTCATTTATGTATCTGATTTCACAGGAATCGATCGTTTGTTTGTACACATCTGTTGTTATATATGGGTGAATTTACGCCATAATTGTGTTTGCTTGGTCCACAAACACATTAAATTATAGAAAGAAAAGAAATTTGAATCGTGACTAATATGTACTATTGCAGGCAATTATAAACATTTCCATTATTTTCCAGACAGAAAAACGCATTTCCGTTATACCTTATTATAATACCTTATTGTTATAGCATTGAGCTGCTCCGTGGTCGAGGGGTTAACGAAGGTGCGTTGTAAACTTCGCCTCTCAACACTGCGAGTTCGAATCCAACTGGGAGCTCAACTTGTAAGTAAGAAAGTGTCTATTTTAACGGATGGCAGGAGGGATTCAGTACTGGTTCTACCCAGGAATAAGTGGGTGGTCTGCCTCCACCACTAACAAATCGACCATCATACATAGCCTAAAATGTGCTGAAAATGACGTTAAACAACAAACAATGTTATATCGTTCGTTGCTGTTAGCAGAACACTCGCGTATACAAACTGTTACCTATGTTTAGGTGGCGTCACGTAAAGCTGAAACGATTCACCAAAATCTTCTTATATTCTTGAATTAAGACATTCAAATGTGTGGCCACTGACCCTATTTCTAGATGTCGTGTTCATCGAATGTCATGGGTGATAGGGGATGGAGGTTAAGTTTTCTTCTCAATAACAGTGTTACAACGGTCAGAAAGTACTTCCGGGTTACCAACTCATAATTCATTTTACGCATATTCAGTCGAGGGTATTTTTGGAACCCGTAAACAATCCTATACTTTTAATCGGCACATATACATTAGTATATGACATGAACACCTGGATAGAGTTTTGATAAATGGTTTTGAAGTGTAATTTTGACATTATTTGGCGGGTTAGTATCTTTAAAGAATTATGACTTGAACAGTCATGAATATCGAGTATTTTACTGTGTTTGTCAGAACAATGTCTTCGGAGTGTATCAGCACAGAGGAAACGCTTTGACATTTGTGTATTTAAAAATATGCATGGTGGGAATGAATTACATGAACTGTTGAGATATTTAATCGATTCTCGGATATAGCACGGTTTGAGAGCCAAATATGCGTAAGTGTGTATATACTGAACAAAATTGCTAAGTATCAACTTTTGTATCATAACTAATTTTCTTATTTTAAATATATTTTAGAATAGATATATGATAAGTATTTTGTTTCGACCCATAGTTTGTAAAACATTTATTTTTTGTTTAAATTGTTACATCTTTTGAGAGTTACCCTCCCTTTATATGAAAACATGAAATGTACTGATAAAACACATAACATGAGTCAAAGATCGCTTAAAGTTATAAAATTCTTAAAATTGGTATGAAATAATAGAAAAAAACATAACAATTTGACCCAGTTATCGCAGATTTTCCATCTATAAAAAAATGAAATATGGATAATCTTAAATTACCTCCCTTTACATTGAATATTGTTTGAAATTCAAGTAACTGTAATTCAGCGTTAACATTAAATATTTCGAAAATTTCTTTTGCAAATGCATTTGTAGTGGTAATGCTAGTATAATTTTAACTGGCATATTTTAGAATTAGGAACATCGAAAGCTTCACTAATTCGAAGTACTTAATAAAATCCTATATACCCAGTTGTATAAGTGTTATAACTAATTTCTAAGAAAACACATTGACTTAAAAGTTTTAAAATATGTTCATGCAATCAGAGCAGACGATGTACACTTGTTATTTTGCAGTTTAACCGTATCTCTAATCAAGCTCAAAATACACAAAACAATGAGAATATTATTGACATATTCTTAGGTTGATACTTAGCAATTTGGTTTAGTATAAGTGAACGGATGTTGTATAGCTTGTGACTGGTGTCCAACAGTAGCTGATTTTACTTTGTGGTCAATGGGCTGAACTTCACCGGTCTGAAACCTAACTGAAGTAGTTGATCAAACCCGATCTTACCATATTGAGAACTCGATTATGCCTTCTACTTAAATCCTTATAAGATATATATCACCTTATATTTATTATACACATATGAACAGTCTTGGTAAAACCAAGTTCGCTCTTATTCTCCCTTGTTTGTGTTGTTTCCACGGTATCCCCTTCTTCATTATTTATTGACATTCAAACTAGACATTCACACTGCTGCGTGGCGGCTGTAAACAACCCAACTATAAATATGTAATGTTATTACTTGTCGTTTGGGGTCAGTCAGCAAGTCCAGTCTCGTTGTTGTATAGTAGACTACCGCTTAAGCCGATGCAAGGCGGTGTGAGAGATGTTGCACCGTATATTACCTCTCATGAACAGTCTCAATAAAACAGTCTGATTTTTTTTTCTCTTTTGGATGTTTATGTTGCGCTCAAGGGATCGATCCCCTTGTCAGTATTTCGTATATTCAGTTTTAAAACGAATACACATATGACACGTGAACACTTGTTTTGTATACTTAATTAATGACGTATAGAGGATGTGTCTATCGTTTACAGTGATTCCATTGACCAGTGAATCAGACGGTCAGTGATTCCATTGACCAGTGAATCAGACGGTGATTCCATTGACCAGTGAATCAGACGGTCAGTGATTCCATTGACCAGTGAATCAGACGGTCAGTGATTCCGTTGAACAGTGCATCAGACGGTCAGCCATTCCGTTGACCAGTGAATCAGACGGTCATAACTTTGCAGATATTAACCTCTAATCCGCAACTAATATGCATTTACTATCTCATCAGCTAGTGTACCGCCTATAATGAAAGTATATTTCTCTTTTCTGAAAAAGTTACGGGTACTCTGTACTTTGGGTAAATGAGAGAAGTTCTACTCAATTTTGCAAACTGATCCCGACATCGTTTGCGTTATACACATCGAGAAGTGAACATCGTCCTATTACAGTTAGCTTTATACATTTTAAGAAATGCATTTCCTCTATTTAAACTCTCACATAATATCTTCTGATTTACAGTCAACCACTGATCTATTGGGATTCGTTCGAAAACATGATGTACTTATTATCATTTTTCTTATAATGAAAAGTAACTCTCTTTTTTTAATTCACCTCAAGATACATCTGTATATAGCCCGTCATGACGCACGTGTAAGATTTAAAACTACGATGCTGAAAAATATTAACGGATTGCTTGTCGATTTTCCATATGATTACATGTTAAATGCACCATTTTGACGGCCCGGCTTTTACTATTAAAATGACTTTCTGTACAAACCCGGTTTTTATGCCAAATGTTTATCAAGACGTTAAACTTTTGTTGCAACAAACGTTTAATGTCTTGATAAGCATTTGGCATAAAAGCCGGGTTGGTAGGGAAAGGCATTTATGAAAAGCCGGGCTGTCAAAATGGACCTTTAACACGTAACCATATAGTAGATCTATAAGCAATCCCTTAATATTTTTGAGCAGTGTATAAGTTATTAACGAAACTGGTATTCTGTCTCAAAAGTACTTCATCTCGATATTTAATAAATGTGTGCGTGGGTGTGCGCGAGTTCCTAATTATGTAATACCTTATTCAGTGTTAGAAATGCTAATAAGACCGTAAGGTTCCTGGTTCCAATTCCGCTCCATGACAACTTAGTGAAATAAATGCAAAAACCGTACTTATCGATGTTACCTGTATGAAGGCTAAGCTCACACTTGATAATGTACGCATCGTTTTCTGGCTTATATACTAAATGTTAGGATGGTTTTTTCCATCCGAAACTTCTTCACCCTTGACTCATTCATATTCATGAGTTAGTACCATTTTAAAGTTCTAGTATTTATAGGTTATTAGATTTGTATTGGGATATATGAACGAGTTCTTTCGCGTATTAATATTGCGCGACTTTAGGAGCGCAATATTTATGCGCGAAAGAACGAGTGCATATATCCCTATATAAATCTAGTAACCGTTTTATTGCATACACAATTTTAAATTAGAACAATAAAATAGATTGTAACATTGAAACAAATATATTTCATTACATAGTTCGTAACATCGTGAGAATGTGCACAATGAAATCCATTCTAGCCCTCGATCGATACTAGTATCATTTGAAATATTCGAAATGACTACAGCATGAATGAAATCTACATTGTTTACATCACGTGACATTCTTTCTTTGACATAAACAGAAAATTGCACCAATCACGAACGAGTATATATTACACAACCAATATGACTTTACAACACGTCAATCAATTGAAGAAGAAACTGCGCATGTAGATTTTTAAACATATGCACATAGTTATTGTTTTTGTTGTTGTTGTTTTTACAGAGCATGGTTAATGACAATGGACTTTGTACAGAAGTTCGATATAGACTTGGACAAGGACGTCTACTACGCTGGTGAACTTGTAACCGGGCGCGTCATTATAGTGACGACGGAAAACATAAAGGTCAAAGGTAAACATATTATAAACTGGGCATTATGACACAAACGGGCCTGATTAATTGGCTTTACGATAGTGTAAGAAATGGGGAGATTTGGTGCACCCTAGAACTTTGTTCATATGAGATTTAAATAAACGTGCAACTCTCGTCGCAGATTTGTTTTTAAATTGCTATGAAAGAGATTTCATGTTGAGTCTTTCACCAGATAACCAGGCAGATGTTATTGAAAGAGTATGAGAGTGGACGAACACGACATATACGAAATATTGCAGTCTCGGTTTGATTGTGACTGTTCATGAACGGTAGTGAAATATGCTAGCTACCGCTCACGCCCTCTAGCCCCTGGTTAAGCAGAACTCAATATTTATAAAAATCAACAGTATAGAATTTTAACCATCCCGAAGATGGCAAGCATATGGCGGTGGATATAGCAATATTTGTATCTTTATTTCATCCCATATATCCAGCGGCGTATGGTCCCAGGATCTAAAAAAATGGTATGCCACGAAGAGCAAAATAAACAAAAAGGAATTTAGTTGGGAGCAGCGGTTTTGCCATTAATGACACATCTCGGTATCTGGATGACATATTGAACATTGACAACCCTTTCTTTTCTACTATAGTTAGTAATATATCTCATGAAGAACTTCAACTTAACACAGCTAATATTTCTGATACTAATGCTTCTTTTTTCGATTTACATCTCTCTTCTGAAAATGGTGAAATAATTAGCAAAATATATGACAAGAGAGACGATTTTAGTTTTGATATTGTTTATTATCCCCGTCTAAGCAAATTCTTATGGGGTCTATGTGTCCCAACTTATTCCTTTTTCTAGAGCTTGTACTCGAGTTGAGGACTTTAATATTCGTAATATTTGTATAACTAAAAAACTACTACATCAGGGCTACCGTTACCATAAAGTTCGTAAAACCTTTGCAAACGTTATCGTAACCCTGATCTTCTTTCCAAATCTAAAAGTATTTGAAGAACTCTTCTGCGAAAAGGACTATCACAGGTGACGTGATTTACAAACTTCGTAAGATCCTTGGTCATGATCACTTTCATACTATCTTTGTTAAACTTGTTAAAAGGTTTATCAAAAGAGGTTATGACCCTATTATTTTGCAACGCGCTGCATGCTTGGTGGTGGACCCATTTATATTTCGCCACTAAGCTTTCCTCTTTAATTGTGCGATGACCGGCCAGGCTGTGGACCCTATGATGACGTCTACCTAAAGTCCAAAAGGACGGTGACGTTTGATGTTTGTCTGCAATCTTGTCTTGTCGAGCCCTCAATGGTGTGTTCTCTTGTTGCTCTAGCTTCTGCCAAGTCATTGAGTACCTTCTTTGTAGCTTTCTGTGCTATTGTTGTTTTTTTTGTATTTATATATACACGAGCATCTTTATGTTTTACTTATATTGCCTATTATTGCTGTCTTGTTGGTTCGAGAACAATTCATTGCGGGAATTTCTTTATTTACACTGTCCCGTTTTATTGGGATGACAGTAGGGTAAGTGTGAGGTTTGGTGCACCCTAGAACCTGATTTAAATCCTTTCCCCCACGGCGCCTTTTTTTTTGCCACTGACCGTTCCGAAGCGGTATCCCTATTGTGAACCCTTTTGTTTTTGTGATATCTTATTTGGCATTTTATTCATCTTTAAAGCTGTTCTTTGTTTCTCTGTGTGTTTGTGGTTGACTGTCGTTTCCTGTTCGATTTTTATATCTACTTGTAATCGTGTGTGCAACATCACTAACAACTAATGATATCTGGGAAACAAGAGCATATAAATCAGAAAAACACACTATGAACTTAATATTTTAACTGAAAATTCTCAGTTTTGTGAAATGTGTTTCGCCTAGCCCTCTTAAACTTATAGGTGCAGAATCAACTAAAGTTGGCGTGCATGGAAATTTTCATTTGATGAAATGCAGGATGCACGAGTCGATTCATCCGACAATGTACACGAATGTTTGGCCATCATTGTATAATTGTTGTTTTTTTCAAGTAGAATGTCCAAAACTAATGGTGTAATACGTGGTGTGGCTACATACACAAAGATCACTAGCAAGTAATGTGTCGCAAGCAAATGTCTCTAGCACAGATAAAAAATAAATACTTAATAAAAATGGTAATTAAATGTGTGACTTCTTTACAAGTAATCTCATTTCCTGCCCTAAAATATTATTGTAATAAATAATTAATACGATACCATAGTTTCGTTTTGACTTCTCTTCAATAACTTTACTACACAGGTGTAAGACTGACACTTCGAGGTAAGTCCCACACCGATTGGAAGATTAACAAGGCCGGGGAGAGACGTACAGTGAAGGATGACGAGTATTATATAGACGACAAGAAGGTGCTTTGGGGTAAAGGTATGCCCTTTACTACTCTTTCCTGTGAGGATTTTAGGGGAAAAGGTTACCGGTTTAATACGTATAGGTATTCTCCGAGAAAGTCATAGACCTTTTTGGGCATTTTTGCTCATATTTGAATAATTAATATACATTTTTGTTATTTCTTGGAGATATTTAGAAATATAATATTTTCCCATTTAAGATGACAGTCAGACTGCTTTACTCCAGGGTTAACTGAGACTGCTCTTATACAGACCACTCGAACTTCAGATAAATAATTAAAAACTATAATTTAACCTATCCTATCCTGTCAGGTATCTTTTGTCATCTGATATACGTATACTGAGTTTACATATAAAATGTATTATGAATAAACGGGTGCAAAATATGCATAACACATAGTATATAGAGAATAATAAATGCATATTTTCATATCACACCCTATGTCAGGCCTGAGACGCCATATCAGCCCGAGAGTTTTAGCTCGAGGGCTGATATGAGTCGAGGGCCTGATAAAGGGTGTGATATGAAAATAAACATTTATTCTATTTATCATATACTTCAGCAATTACTTTGTCGAACTGTCATCTTCAGTTAACTCATTACGTAGTTTTCCAGGGATAAACTAATGTTATTAATATATATCGGATGTGTTCATCTCTGCGGCGTGGTGTACAACTTTTTTTTCCGAAACTTGATTTAAAATGAATGTCGTTGAATATGAAGCTTATTCAAGAAAACGAATGGTTATATAGAGAATATTATGTCAGTGCCTTTTACTATCAAGTTTATTAGGCGAGGCTTAGAAAACGAAGAATGATGAGGCTCTGCCGAGCCATTCTTCGTTTTCGTGCCGAGCCTAATAAACTTGATAGTAAAAGGCACTGACATAATATTCTATTTATCATGTAGATTATCCACATTTTCTGTATGAATTACTATTATTATCTATTTCTCCGAATGTTACGCTTATCGAGGACGCCGCCATGTTGTTGTTTTTTGTTTGTTTTATGACGTCATGTAACGTTACGTGCATGACGTCAGATAACGTTACGTACAATAAACGCCGAGGGATTCCGCATTGATTTGCTCTATTGGTCAGTGGCTAATAAAGCAAAATTTAATAGGTCACCCCTTTATTGGGCAGAAAAGTGCATATCTGCATGATAAAAGTGGTTAATTTCATCCACGGATAATGACTCTATAGCCAATAATCTGGCGCGAAAAAAGAATGGAAGCACGAATAAAACGAAGCCGACAAACCATATACGTAACAAATCGTATACAATCCTAACTAATCGGTAATGTCCGTATCACTCCGGTAAAGGAGTCGAGGTGCTGGACCCAAATCGGAAAAACATGCGGTTATTTCCGCGATAGGACCTTGTTTACCCTTTATTTCACCCGTGTGATAAAACTTTATTGCCCGGCAACTAAATCCTGACTGATATGACTAGCTACATGTATGTCGTATCGTATATTCACAAACAAAATATTTATATGCAAGTATGCGATACAACCGCTTTCCAGGTTTCAACGTATCGTGACTACACCGTTAATTGGTTTTATGTACTTTCAGATTGTCACTTTTTATTACAAATTGTGTTTGGGTTCTCAAAAATGTCAACGTAACGTATAGTCACTCCAAACAAATAGTAGGGTATGTTAACTAAAACTAGCAACACTGATTCAGCCCATGATTCAGACTCTTTTTCGTGATGACATAATGGCTTTCTTGCAGTATTTACTCTCAGAAATGCCAACTTCAGCTTATGTAGGATTTGTATAAAATATAATGAACAGGGGATCACTTGAACTTGGAAGCAACGAACACAAACAAGAGAGAAAATAAGCAGACTCGGTTTATTTAGTCTGTTCATGAGAGGTAATATAAGGTAAAACACCTCTCATGCCGCCTAGCACCGGCTTAAGCGAAATTCTTCTTTAAATTAGACAACACAAATTGGGCTCGATCTTCCTAAAGGACCTGTAAGTAAGAACACTACTGATTTGTAGTCGGGGCGACCTTTTACAGCCGCCACACAACACTCAACGAACGCTAGTGTGAATGTCTATAAATACTGAAAAGCGGCTCCATTGAAAGCAGCAAACAAAAAGTAGAAAAAGTGTCAGACTCAGTTTTATTGAGTCTGTTCATGAGAGGTAATATAAGGCGCAACACCTCGTAGGCCCCCTAGCATGGCTTAAGTGGTATTCTATTTTAAAGCCACACAGTTTCTTTACAAATATCAACCAGGATCGCATTCGCGAGATATTCTTGTGGCTCTTTGTTTCGGTCATGGAACATTAAAAAATGTCAATGTTGAATACTTTATTAACCATTTTCGGGGCGGAGTTTACAAGAATTTGACAAGACAGGTATTTTGTCTCACGGAAAAGATAATGAATAAATACTGAAATGGGGATTTCATGGAAGCAACAAACACGAGGAACAAGTTTGTCTGTTTATAACTCTACCAAATACTATTTATAACTTGTTAGATTTGGATGCGACTGAAAGAGAAACGGTACGCAAATAATAATCACGTCTCCCTATAAACATGATTTCCAATTGCTATCCTTATATTATTTTAGATAAACACGAAGATGGGGGCAACCCAATCCTGCCCCGGGGGAACCACAGTTACCCATTTGAGTTTAAGTTACCCGAGACGGCGTTGCCGTGCTCGTTTGAGAGCAAAGTGGGACACGTGCGTTACTACCTGAGAATAGTAATGGATATTCCATACGCATCCCCACCACAGGGAATCAAATATTTCACTGTTATTGGTCCGCATATTGACTGTATGGAGGATAAATATCTGGTAAGGAATAGCGAAATAATCTCCAATATAAAACATTTACATTCACTTAATTATTTCTAAGGGGACACGCTGTTTCAATTTACTGTGTTTTTCTTAAACTCGTGTAAATATTACTATTGAAAAACGCATTTTATAAATTGCTGATATTTTTAAAAAGTCGCTGATCGGTAAAAACAACGTTGAATCAGCATTGAATTATTATTATTATTATTATTATTATTATTATTATTATTATTATTATTGTTTGCATACGAACACTTAACCCACTACAACAATAACTTTTACCAACACATGCCTTTCATTTCACATTACATTTGTTATGTGTAACAGTCACCAAAGTATGCTGTGGACAAGCACAGAACATGCTGCCTTTGCTGTATCCAAGGTCCAGTCAGGATACAAGCGACGCTTGAAAGAAGTGCATATTGTTGTGGAGAACACATCCGGGTCAAATCGGAAATACAGAACGGAAGTGACGAAAGCGTTTATTTACTCTGTAAATTTTACCAGGTATAGTTGTGATTTCTTCTTTATGGTCGATAGAACATCAAGTTTTCAATTAACGTTTGAATTAAAAATAACGGAGCCAAATGACCCTGAATCGCTCACCTGATGACATTTGTCCATTTAGACACTTGCAATAGTAACAAAAGTCGATCAGATAAAAGAGTTGTGATAACTTCAGAAGAATATTTTTAAAGATATTCCATTATAATAAAACTGAAAAGGTGATCCCTTGGAAGCAACAAACACAAACAAGAGAGAAAAGTAGCAGACTCGGTTTTATTGAGTCTGTTCATGAGAGGTAATTATAAGATGCAACACCTCTCACGCCTCCTATCACCGGATTAAGCGATATTCTACTTTAAAGCAACACAGAATGGGCTTGATGATCCCAAAGGACCAGTAAATAATAACACTACTGATTTGTAGTCGGGGCGACTTTTTACGGCCGCCACACAGCACTAAACAAACGCTAGTGTGAATGTCAATAAATACTGAAAAGGTGATCCCTTGGAAGCAACAAACACAAGCAAGAGAGAAAAGTGGCAGACTCGGTTTTAGTGAGTTTGTTCATGAGAGGTAATTATAAGATGCAACACCTCTCACGCCTCCTAGCACCGGCATGAGCGATTTTCTACTTTAAAGCAACACAGAATGGGCTTGTTGATCCCAAACGACAGTAAATAATAACACTCCTGATTTGTAGTCAGAGCAACTCTATTTTAAACTTACCACCGGGGCATCCTAAAATGTAATCTCTTGATCACCATTTAAACAGACTTGGCAGAAGACCATAATCCTATGCTAGTCTATGTAAAACATGTGACCGCTGGGGATTCGCCAAATTTCACTACATGGTCACCATTTAAACACAAAAGGACTATAAGCTTAAGTTTCATCCATATTATTATTAGATATCTAAATTTTGTAGTTTCAGAATATTTTTAAAGATGTTTTTACCGCCATATGCTTGCCACCTTCGGGATGGTTAAAATTATTCTGTACTGTTGATTTTTATGAATATTGAGTTCTGCTCAACCCGGGGCTAGAGGGCGTGAGCGGTAGCTAGCATATTTCACTACCCCTCATGAACAGTCTCAGTCAAACCAAGACTGCAATATTTCGTATGTGTCGTGCTCGGCCGTTTCCAAAGGTCCATTATCATACTCACTTTTATGTACACTTCGTTTCGGAGAAGACTATTTTTAAAGATGTTCTTATATAACTTTTTGTAAGGCTATGTTTCCTAGCGTGAGGCCAGATTTGACCTCAGGGTCACCATTTGAGGACCATAAGCTTATGATACATACATAATATAAGACTGCTAGCTCCTTTAGACACACTGAGATGCGCCAAATTTTACCACATGACCACCATTTGAACAAACCTAGTAGGGGACTATAAAGGACTAAGAAAGGACTATAAACGTATGCTTCATGCATACCATTAGACATCTCAGAGAAGAATATTTTGTAAAGATGATCTTATATAACACTTTGTAAACGTATCACCCCTGACATGGGGGCAGATTTGTCACCATTTGAACAAACTTGATAGACCCCCAGCTTATGCTACATGCAATATATGAGAGCTCTAAAATATCTTGTAGTTTTAGAGAAGAATTTGTTTTAAGATGTCCCTCTATGCTACATGCAATATACGAGAGCTCTAAATATCTTGTACTTTTAGGGAAGAATATTTTTAAAGATGTCCCTATATGCTACATGCAATATACGAGAGCTCTAAATATCTTGTAGTTTTAGAGAAGAATAGTTTTAGAGGTGTCCCTATATAACTCTTTGTAAAACTGTGTGGGCCAGATTTTACCCCCAGAGTCACCATTTGAACACGCTTGGTAGATAACCATAACTTAGCTTATGGTATATACATCTATTAGATTTCTAGCGCCTGCAGTTTCAGAGGAGATTTTTTTAAGATGTCCCAAAATAACTGTGAAAGTATGTCATCATACAGAGGGGATGCAAATGCCGTCGGTCCCGTGTATAGGGAGAGCAATATCCTATGCACGTTAATGATCTCGCTGAACTTCTGTTTTAATCCGTGATACATAAAGCCCTTAAACCCTTCTTCGGAAACGAGGCTGCCGTGATAATCATACTTGATTGTGTGCAGTATCAGTAGAAAGAAACTCTATGTAAAATATGACCTCCGTGGCGGGGCCAGATTTGATCCCAGGGTCATCATTTGTACAAACTTGGTAGAGGATCATTCGCTTATGCTACATGCCATATATTCGAGCTTCAGAAAAGAATGTTAATATTTTCTCTATAGAAATACTGTAAAGGGGATCCTAGTGCTAGTGTGAATGTTAATAAATACTGAAAATAGGATCCATTGGAAGAAACCAACAAAACCAACAGAGAAAAGTAACAGACTCGGTTTTGTTAAGTCTGTTCATGAGAAGTAATATAAGGTGCAAAACAGCTCATGCCCACTAACACCGGGTTAAGCAGTATTCTACTTTAAAAGCACAGAGATTGGGCTTGAAGACATAAAGGATGAGTATAATAACATTACTGATTTGTAGTCGGGCTACTTTTTACAGCCGCCACACAGTACTAAACACACGCTAGTGTGAATGTCAGTCTGTAAAATATGTAAAACATGTGACCCTGGGGTGGAGCCAAATATGATTCCTGGGTCACCATTCGAACAAATTCCGTAGAGGATCATATATCACATGCATACTATAAGAACTCCAGCGTTTGTAATTTCAGAGAATATTGTTTTAAAAGATGCTCCTATATAACCATTTCCTTTTTAAAACTGTGACCGCGGGATGGGGCTATATTTGATCCCAAGGTCCCCATTTGAACAACGTTTGTAAATGACCATTGGCTTATGCTACATGTTATATATGAGAGCTCTATACCTTGTGGTTTCAGAGAATAAGATTTATTAATTTTCTTTATACAAGTCTGTAAAAAGTAAGCCACTGGGGCGGGATTGAATTTTACCCGAAGGTCAACATTTGAACAAACTTGGTAGAGGACTATACGCTTATACTACTTGTATAATTAGCCGCGTCCGTCGATGTGGACGTAAACCGGGCGGTCCCGTGTATCGGTCCTCCGAGCACGTTAAAGAGCCATAGGAATCTATTCGATAATAAGAGCAGGGCACGGTTCCCGGATTCCTATGTATCTTTCCTCTCTCTCTGGGGCGGCTCTAAGTAACCTATACTGTGTTGATGAGCCGTTAAACAACATTAAATTCTAGTTTCAGAAAAGAATTTTTTTTTCAACATGTTCCTGTATTACTTTTTGTAAAAGTATGGCCTCAGGAGTTGGGCCAGATTTGACCTCAAGATCACTATTTCAACAACCTTGGTAGGGCATCCTATGCCTATGCTACATGCAATATGTGAGCGCTCTATACCTTATGGTTTTAAAAAAGATGTTTTAAGTTTTTCCTGATACAAGTCCTTGTTGTTGAAACATGTGATCTCTAGGGCGGTGCCGAATTTTACCCCAGGGTCACTATATGAACAAACTTGGTAGAGGACTATAAATATATGCTACATGCAATATATGAGAACTCTAGCTCTCTCGTAATTTTAAAGACGGCATTCCTTTATAACTAGAGGAATATAAGATAATGCTAAGTGCTTTATGCCTTCTGGTTTCAGAGAAGATTTTTCAAGTTTTCATGTCTATGTAAAACATGAACACTGTTTACATGAACACTGTTTATGTACACATTTTGACCACCGTGACACGGTCTTTTTAAAAGAAATGATAGTCTGTGGGTTGGCGGTCATTAATAAAGAAATAAATCTGTTCATTGGTTCCTGAGACAACATGTTTTAAGGTTTGCACATTTAATAGTAATGGTCGCCATCTAAGATCTAGTTTTAACAGGTTTTGAAACCATCGACCTAATGATCATCCATGTGAAGATTGACTAATATAAGCTGGGTATTTTGAGAAGCTGTTTGAAGAAAAAGTTTACGACGGACGGCGGATGATGAGTGATCACAATAGCTCCCCTCTGAGCCTTCGGCTCAGGTGAGCTAACATCCATTGGCATTGCTGCCGTTTGTAACTCAATGTAGTGTAATTTAGTATTATGTTCCCAAACAATGTTTTTTATAGATATTTCTTGATACAGTGTGTCGACTGTATGTCCACAGCATGTAACGTTTTTAGAATGTTTATAAGGTCAATTATGGCGGATGTCGTCTTATATATGCGTCTGTCGTTCACTGATCTCGTCTAAGAAGATATAAAAAATCGAACTGGAAAAGTAGCATTCAAGGACGACAGTCAACCACAAACACACAGAAACAAAGAACAATTTTAAATATGAATAAAAGGTCAAATAAGACATCACAAACACAAAAGGGTTGACAATAGGGATACCGCCTTGGAACGATCAGTGACAAAAGAGGCCGCTGGGGGTTTAAACCAGGTTCTTCTAGGGTGCATCAAACCCCACACTTACCCTACTGTCATCCCAGTAAAACGGGACAGCGTAAATGCCATGCACTATTCTCTAACCAACAAGGCAGAATTAATAGGCAATATAAGTAAAACACAAAAAATGCTCGTGTCTATATAAATACCAAAAACAATAGCATAGAAAGCCACGAAGAAGGTACTCAATGACTGGCAGAAGCCAGAGCAACAAGAGAACAAACCACTGAGGGCACGACAAGACTGCTGACAAACATCAAACGTCACCGTCCTTTTGGGGTTTAGGTAGACGTCATCATAGGCAGGCGCTTAGCCATGCATACACCCGTACGCCCGGGCGTACAGTTCGCTAGAAAAATGGAAAAGATAAATGATCCAAAAATGCAATAAAATCCGAAGTGGGGTAGAAGATTAGGGGTAAAATATTTCCAGCCGAGTCGTTTCCGATCCTAATTTGTTATACAAAGTATTAATACATGTATACTATTTTTAAATTGACTTTACATGTGCGCTTTCTTTCGCTTGAATTATACACAAATTTAATCTAAGCTAAAAATCCTGAAATCTAACGTACAATCGGCAAGAGCCCCCTGACCAAGGGGCGGTTGACCCTTGGAACCCCGACGGGCGTACAGTTCAAATTCACCCAGCTACGCCCCTGATAGGGTCAACATCCTGACCGGTTATCGCACAATTAAACCGGAAAGCATAGTGGGGAACTGTAAATGGAGTTTTCTTGATGCTTGTACTAAATGGAAGCACATTATAAGCTTCCCACACAGAAAGTATTTAAGTCAAAATATGTTTGACAGCTAACTTTTACGTTAAAGTTTTGCGTTATTTTTTTTCACTAGTAATATCTTCCACAGTTATTCAAACTGTGTTGTTGTTGTTGTTTTCATTCTGTGAGGCATGTGGCGAGTTTTCAGACCAACCGCCAGTTTACATACATATATATCCTCGTTTCATTTTCAGTATGTTGATTATTACATAAACAAGGGAGTACTGGGGCTGGTGAAAACTGTGAATCACAAGATCTGGGAGTATCAGACCGAGTCCGTGTCCCCTCGACACACAGAGAGACTCGATAAATTGCAAGACACACTACAAGTACCCGTAGCTCCACCCACAATGATAAACGTGTGCAATCTGATACGGATAAACTATGTACTTAAGGTAACGGTTTAACACCTAATTGAAACATTTGCTTTATGTTTAGCATTAGCATTTATTTAGTGTAAATAATCTTATCACATAATATGTGGTGTGGGAGTGTAATAACACCATTCAATATTTTCGATATTCCACTTGTGGTATAACATAACGTTAATGACGTCCATGTACGTTTTCTGACGTAATTATACGTTATAAGTTATGTAATAAATAGAATCTGACACTCGTTCTCATTCATTATTGAATTTAAACTCGTTAGAAAGAGCCTTGCATTATATCATTTAGCCAACTCGTTTAATAAATTCAATAATGAATGAGTACTCATGTAAGATCCTTTATAAATCGCCTTGTTTGTGGTCAATAAAACAAATTGTATAAACAAAAATCACACATAACATTTTTGTGTTCAAAATATGAAAGGAAATTAAGTTATTCAAAGAAAAAATGCAGAGCCTATCCAAAAGGTAGTTAACGTTAATAACGTTCCATAATTTTTGCTGTAATTAAATGTTATTTTTGCTGTAATTAAATGTTATTTTTGCTGTAATTAAATGTTATTTTTGCTGTAAATTAAATGTTAGTCATCCATTAGCAAATAACGTCTCCTGAATGCACTTCACCGAGTTTCGTGAAATTGTTTTCAAATTAATTTTACTTATACCAGGGTGGCGAAACCACGTGACATTTTGATCGGATTCACGACAAAGAAAGTGTAAACAAGACGCTTGATAAGTTTTAAGGAATGAAATGCTCTCTTTTGGTTTTCATTGGGGTATGACAAATATTTGGGTGGTTTAAAGTGTGTGGAGACCGAAGACATTTGGATGGTTTAAAGTACGCGTGGAGTCCACACACTTTAAACCACCCAAATATTTGTCATACCCCAATGAAAACCAAAAGAGCGCATTTCATTCCTTATATTTACATACATAGTTACCTTTAACATGGCGTTGATTTCTTCTCTATGTACGTCAGATTTACTATTTATTTCGAAATAATAGTTTATTATACCGGATTTTTATGGAGTAAAATGTAATAGCCGTTACGATCGGCAATATTTTAGACGCACCCCTCATGCGCAATATTCTATTAAGTTAAGCTCCGCCCATCATCCAATGAAAACCGTTAAAGGGCATATCATGAGGTATTCCGAAGGTAATGGTATTCATTGGAAAATTAAATGCAGCGTGTCAAATAAGATTCATCGTAGCGACTGCACTAGCGATGTAAATATATCGAATTGTATTCAACCTAAGTGCACATACCCCTCCAAAGTAAAGTGAGCTCTCCCCTCCTCCTCCGCAAATGGTAATTTGATTTATCAAATGTTTTCTGAGATTAGCCCTCCCAATGTCCTGGAAACGAAATAAATATATGACCGTGTACATTTTGAGAGAGCTAATCTCAAAAAGCACTGAATGAACCAAATTGCCTCACGTTTGCGCGTTAGTTGAACAAAATTCGTTAAATATTAAGAAAGTTATGAAGAAAATCCTAACCTGAATCGAGCCCTTGGTTTACACTTTTTGCCGTGAAACTGATCAAGAAGTCGCGTCGTTTCGCCACCCTGTATACAGTTGTAGCAACAGACAATACGTTTTGGTAGATTATTTAGTAGCAACAGACGATATGTTTTAGTAGATTATTTAGTAGCAACAGACGATACGTTTTAGTAGATTATTTAGTAGCAACAGACAATACGTTTTAGTAGATTATTTAGTAGCAACAGACAATACGTTTTAGTAGATTATTTTGTAGCAACAGACAATATGAGACAATACGTTTTAGTAGATTATTTAGTAGCAACGGACAATACGTTTAAGTAGATTATTTAGTAGCAACAGACAATATGTCTTAGTAGATTATTTAGTAGCAACATACAATACGTTTTAGTAGATTATTTAGTAGCAACAGACAATACGAGACAATACGTTTTAGTAGATTATTTAGTAGCAACAGACAATACGTTTTAGTAGATTATTTAGTAGCAACGGACAATACGTTTTAGTCGATTATTTAGTAGCAACAGACAATACGTCTTAGTAGATTATTTATTAGCAACATACAATACGTTTTAGTAGATTATTTAGTAGCAACAGACAATACGAGACAAAACGTTTTAGTAGATTATTTAGTAGCAACAGACAATACGTTTTAGTAGATTATTTAGTAGCAACAGACAATACGTTTTAGTAGATTATTTAAAGTTATATTGCTGTTTATGTTCATGTTTGTTAATGTTAGATAGGTCTTTATAGAAGGTAACTAACCTTGCACGCAGATTCGGTTAGATACTTTTTTATTTATTGAGTGTATCTATATAGCACGTGACATTATACATTTGTTCTGGGAATTGTTTTGGAGAAAAATGGGTTTATTAACAGATTATTATATCGTATTAACCGCCAACATCAATTGCATTTGTTAAATACCAAGGAGGGGAACTTTATAAGGTTGCTTTCTCCTATTAACTTTGTACTATTATATATGCATAATATGGAAATAAAATATGTTTAAACCAAAACAGGATATTCAGTAATTGGTGAGTAAACAATGAATGAACATTGTTAGTTAGCGTCTTGTAATAATCATATTGCTTACAGATATGCGCCGTTGGTGAAAGGTCTGGGGATATGATACATATAGAATTTCCCATCACCATAGGAACAGTGCCATTCCGTATTCCGAACATACCTCCACCTACGCTACAATTTGGTAAGTTCTCGCTAAAACTTCTACATTTCTAAATCAACTTTACTTACTCAACATGCTGCGTACTCTATACAGAAGTATTAATGTCACCCAAAATGACTTTATTCTGCATAACTAATAAATGTTTTCTGGTAAGTTTGTGATATTTACATTAAACCTACTCCTGTCTATAAACAAAAATATGACCAAGGCGATTGTTTGCTTATGAAGACGTTAATTAGTGTTCAGAATTGTCCATGCGTGACCCAGGTGTCCATCACCTGCAGCCAATTAATTAACAAGTGTCAGTTGGTAGTAAAATGTCATGTTATTTCATTTGGAAAGCTTTTTTGTTGTTTTTGGTTAGATCATTAATAGAGGTGTACCAGAAGTAAATCAAATCCCATTGAGTCCAATGCAATATTGAGCAAGCTTTTTAGTTATCCATTTTTCAAAATGAAGTTCAAACTAAGATTCACTTACATGTTCTTAGTCATGAGACCTGCCTCTCTAGAAAACTGCTGAGAATACTAGGGGTCATGTGGCATATAAGAAAATAAAATTCTGATCTTTGTTGATACCGTGAACAAACTGCGTTCATTCGGCACCTCTTAAATGTGTTCTACTTTCACTTTCAAAACTGTCAAGTTGACAAATAAAATCATCATACAACCATGCAAATGGTTTTTAGCTACCACAAACAAGTCAATAAAGTCATTTCAGCCAGAAAAACAGGCCTTAAATACTCAAAAATGCCTTTTATCACAAAAAAAGTTAGGGATTATATATTTGGGAACTCCTTTCGACTACACCAGGCATGAATCTACACCAGGCATGAATACCACAGTGATTTACTTCCTGTATGCCTAGAATATAACGCCATGGGAGTGTCACAATAATGACAATAAATGTTCTCAGTTCTCTTACTTTTAACATATTGCGATCCGTATGCCTAATCTTTGAGACATATTAATGAGCTTTCCGGTGGTATTTATCGATTGACTCTGTTGCGTTGTTATTGCTGTGTTTGTTGTTGTTTGTTTTTGTTGTTATTTAAACCTATTTTATTGGCAGTATTTACATATAGAGTCGTGATATATGGGTCTTGCTTTAAACGATGACGAAGGGGATTAGACGATTGCACCTAGCTAAGTGACCCCCACCCCCTCTACCCATCCACACCCCATGGAAATCCTCAAGCACCGAAAGTTAATGGCATCATTGCTTATATTTTCTGTGAGCAAATCACACCCAGACACGACATGCTAAATTTAATAGACAACGAACGTTTAAAAAGAGGATCTTACATTGGTGCTTATTTATATTTAAATTTATTAAACGAGTTGGCAAATATGATATGATGCGACGGCTTGCTGAGCATCATATCATTTTTGCCAACGAGTTTACTTCATTTAATAATAAATAAGCACGCATTTGAGATTCCATTTAACACATACGATGACGTCACATAATGTCAGAAAGTGTGCCTTATCATAGAACACTATATGCCTATAGTGTCAACTGTCTGTGATCGTAACGAAGATATGATATAAGGTTTTAGACTGAATAATTTGTAAACGAAAATATGCATAAAGTTGATATCCGAAAAAAAGGTTTCTGTATTTCCAGCTGACTTTTCCAAGTAGGTAACTTGTGTTTTCGACACTCTTTTTGTTGTGTACTGTCCTGTTAATTTAAAATAGTTTTTAATTTTCTCATTTCATTAAAAGTTATAAAAGTCGAGCAGGAAATGTAGCATTCAAGGACTACAGTCAACCACAAACACGCACAGAAACATACCACAATCAATTACAAAGATGAATTAGATTCAGGTTAGGATTTTCTTCATAAAGATATGACATCACAAACATTATTAAAGCATCGACAACAGGGCTACCGTCATGGAACGGCCAGTGGCGAAAAAGGCCGCTTGGGTTTAAACCAGGTTCTATAGTTCACCAAACCTCATGGTGACCCTAGTGTCATCCCAATAAAACGTGACAGTATAAATAAATATATCCCCACCAGGTTATATTCTCTAACAAACAAGGAAGCATTAATAGGCAATATAAGTAAAACACAAAGATGCTCGTGTATATATAAATACAAAAAAAGACAATAGCCTAGAAGCCACGAAGAAGTTACTCATTGACTTGGCAGAAGCCAGATCAACAAGAGAACACACCTTTAAGGGTACGATAAGACAAGATTTAAGGCACCAAACGTGACCGTCCTTTAAGGATTTAGGCAGAGATCATCATAAAGCCCACCTTCTGTCCGGTCATCGTACAGTCAAAGAGGAAAGCATGGTGGCGAACTGTAAATGAGTCAATCACTAAACATGCAATGCGTTGCAAAATGAGAGGGTCATAACCTATTTTGATAACTTTTTAACAAGTTAAATAAAGATAGTATGAAAGAGATTATGACCAAGAATCTTATGAAGTTTATAAATCACACTCACCATAGAAGTCAGTTCACAGTTTGTGATAGTCCTTGTCGCAGACGAGTTCTTAAATTACTTATATTTTAAAAGTAGATCAGGGTTGCGATAATAAAATTTTGCAAAGAGTTTTCGAAATTTATGGTAACGGCATCCACTGCTGGAGTAGCAATATCAAAATTAAAATCATCATAGAGTTTAGTCATAGAGTTTGGTAATTATTTCACAATTTTCAATAGAGAGATGTAAGTCAAGAAAAGAAGCGACAGTATCAGAAATGTTAGCTTTGTTGAGTTGAAGTTCTTTAGGATATATACTATTAATCACAGTAGAAAAGTAAGGATTGTCAATGTTCACTATGTCATCCAGATACCGAGAGGTGTCATTAAAGGCTTCAATTACACCTGCCTGAGTATCTGGTGAATAGAGTATGAATGGAGAAAGACTCAACATGAAATGTCGTCCATAGCAATACAAGAAATAATCCGCAATAAAGTGTGTGGTAGAGTGGCGACCTACGGTGTCATTGTGTTCGTGAGCTGTGGTTTTCTAAAGGACCTGTTTTCCTTTTTTCAGTACCAATTTTCTGTTTTTAATTTGATAAATATACTATATCTGTATTTCAGATGTTGCATCGGACAGTGTCGAGGGAGGGAAGTACATCAGCTCCGAGTTTCAGTTGGGACAGGTTTACATGGGTGATGAGACCACGGAAAACGACGAAGAGATACTCTACAGACCCGTGTACTCGTGCTTACCGCACGAAAGAAAACTTGTCACAAACACTGTCACAGAATCGAGATGTAGTAAAAGTGATGCTCAAGTCTCTGAAATGGATAGTGTTGAAAGTATGCCGAGTAGGACAAAACTTCTGGTACCCGGGGAGGGGAGTAAACATAAAAAAGGACTCGTATTGGTTGAAGAAGTAAGCCGCAGTGAACAGTGGGAGGTGATCGCCTTAAAGGAAATAAAGGGACATACTCTGGACGAGCCTAATGTATAACGCTGGTTGCAAGGGTGGACAAAATCAACATCAATGGACGACACCCTAGGAAAGTCCTGGATATTTAATCCTGACGCTTTTACTATGGATCAGGATGCTCTGAAATTGGGTTATGTATTCGGTTGATTTTTAAAAAAAAATACATTTTATATTATACTACAGTTGTGGTAAAATGATATTTATACGCTTTGCAGTTTTAAAAACCTAGCAGTTAAATGGGTTGTTTTATGACATGCATACATTTGTTAAAATCATATACACTAAACCAAATTGCTAAGTACCTACCTAAGAATATGTCAATAATATTCTCTTTGTTTTGTGTATTTTGAGCTTGATTAGAGATACGGTTAAACTGCAAAATAACGAGTGTAAATCGTCTGCTCTGATTGCATGAACATATTTTAAAACTTTTAAGTCAATGTGTTTTCTTAGAAATAAGTTATAACACTTAAACAACTGGGTATATAGGATTTTATTATTTTATTACTTCGAATAAGTGTAAGTTTCGATGTTCCTAATTCTAAAATATGCCAGTTAAAATTATTTTGACATCATGTTTTACTAGCATTACCACTACAAATGCGTTTACAAACGAAATTTTCGAAATATTTAATGATAACGCTGAATTACAGTTACTTGAATTTCAAACAATATTCAATTTAAAGGAAGGTAATTTAAGATTATCCATATTTCATTTTTTTATAGACGGAGAATCTGCGATAAATGGGTCAAATTTTTATATTTTTTTCTATTTTTTCATACCAATTCTAAGAAGTTTATATCTTTAAGCGATCTTTGACTCATGTTATGTGTTTTATCAGCACATTTCATGTTTTCATATAAAGGGAGGGTAACTCTCAAAAGATGTAACAATTTAAACATGTAACAATTTAAACAAAAATAAATGTTTTACAAACTATGGGTCAAAACAAAATACTTATCACATAAGATAAAAAAAAGTGAGTAGTTAGGAATTTTGTTCAGTGTATAGCTAAAGTGTGGAGCGCATTATATCGTCGCAGTATCTGGCTACTATTTACTTGCTTCTATTTATGAATCATGCTTTCATGATTTGCAATGCTTAATCACTTTTTGTTTGTATTGAAAGTGTATGAGATATATATATACTATATATACACACAATATCACATCATGCAATACTACGCCACGGTAGCGGTTATATCATTTTAAATGTTGTTCTAGTATTAAACAGTACTTAAACAATCGTGTTATTGTTTCAACCATATAGCATTTGCATTTTGTAATGTGTTGTGGTGACTTTTACCTGGCAGATCTCATTTCAGTTACTTAAACTCAAATGTACCATCTGGGAGTAAGTATTTACAACCAGGTACTGGTGTTTTACCATTTGTATTTGCATGTATGTATGTATATATATATTTGTTTGTACTTGTCAGCACAGCTGTGACA
Source organism: Cyrtodaria siliqua (assembly GCA_037043455.1). Taxonomy (NCBI): domain Eukaryota; kingdom Metazoa; phylum Mollusca; class Bivalvia; order Adapedonta; family Hiatellidae; genus Cyrtodaria; species Cyrtodaria siliqua. Next base: position 32,994 of record JAWPHD010010252.1, on the reverse strand, counting down.
ACAATGTTACATTACTACTAAAAGTACATCCATTGCTTTTGGATGCAAACCTTATTTCGTCAAAAAAGTCGGAATGATTTTGCTTCATTTCTAGCCTCGGTCACCCGGCCCGCTTCTGATTTCTTCGTTACGCTATGCTACATGGATCCAGAACATATGCATGATACGGTCTAGCTGGCCGAGACTAGCTTCATTTCATACTTAATATGTATATTTTGGTATTCATAACAGGTTAAACACATTGTATATGGCATTACAATACCATACTTACGTAGTCGTAAATATTGTGTATATCGCAGTGCGTGAAGTTATTATCGTACCACGACTGTGCTTTTATAATATTGCATTATACATCATAATAATACATTGTTGCTATACCTTAATTAAGACCAACTTATCTTGACACAAGATTCAACTTATGGTCGTGTGCCCATCTCAGTAGCGTGTCACTCGATCAGTGAACTTACTACCTTGTCGTGATCAATAGGCATACATCAAGCAGTTATATAATAAAACTTTTATTTACCAATCTCGGCTATTTAACGACATCGTAAATTCCGGATAACACAAAAGTGAACCAACCTGATGACAAGGAAGTAATTAAATATATTAAAAAAATAAATCATTGTTAAGCACGTTTGAAACACAAGCTTTTTCTGAAAAAAATATAAATCCTATAGCACTTAATCCTATAGCACGTAATCCTGACGCTTTGAAACAGAAGCACGTTTAATCCAATAGCACTTATTCCTGTAGCACGTATTGCTATAGCGCTTAATCTACTTATGATATAAGGAATACGATACGAATATAACATAAACGTATAGTAGTATACGGAATATATTTAATGCGTACGGAATATATTTAATGCGGTGTAATCGGTATATACTGTACAGTCCTAACTACAAAACTGCAGCGTCGAAGTAAGAGTTACCACTCATAATTTATGTTACGCATAGTCAATCATGGGCATTTTAAGAACCCGTGAATATATATATATATACTTTTAATCGGGACAAATACATTATTATATGACCTGAACAACTGGACTGAGTTTTGATTTAACGGGTTTATAATGTAATGTTGCCGTAATTTGGCGGGTTAGTTTTTTTATAACTTTTACCTAGGCCTAGACATTTATTGAAGGCGATTCTAGCTTTTACTGAAAACGCCTATGTGTCAATAACAAAGTCATTTGATTAATGTGGAATTATAAATATGAAGCTGGCAAATACACAGCCCATAAAAAAATGCGTATCTGCGACTATCAACGCTCTTTTTCAGTAACTCAAATTTCATTGTGAAGAGTATTACGTTGCTAACAGCAACAACATATAGTTGTGTTAAAGGAACTGACCCGCAAAATAACGGCAAAATTACACTACAAAAGTATTTATCCAAAACCTATCCATGTGTCTTTGTTTTTTGTGCATTTGTAAACAGTGTGGGTTAACTAATTAATTTACCATTTGGTCAGTTGGTAAACTCTCCAGAATCGGATGAGTAATAAACACATGTCATATTGTCGCAATGTAATACACATGTTTTCATGCGCGTGTAATGTACATGTTGTCATGTCTTTATTGTTGGTGGTTTTCAGTCAATTTGAGTTAATACAATTTTGTTTTCATTTGGGGTTTTGTTAAATGTATTCCTTTTTAATGATATGTAAAGAGGTATAATAAAAGGATCATGTAATACTATAATAAATTTGTTCTGGAAGTTTGTATCACCTTTTGTAGGTAAATGCCAGATCAGGATCGCACTCGGGGCTCCGCCTCTCGAGTGATCCTGTTGTGGCATTTACCTGCTCAAGCTGAGGCCTAAATTAAAATATTGTTTGTTTGCCCTTTACCTGCCGACCCGAATGTGTAGCCCCGACCCATAACATTTTATTGAGCTTCCAAAAAAATTATTTATTTTTATTTTTTGTTTTCTTCGATGATTACAACAAGCAATACAACCGTGTACACAGTTGGTACATGTAAAATCAGTCAACCTTACAGTGTTATGTATTGTAATAGCACACATTAAATATTAATTACAAAAACATAACATACATTGCATACTAGATACATGTCATTTATCATTTTAAAAAAAACATGCAAGAAATAGTTTTATCAAATAGAATAAAATAATTTACCTACCTACCTACCCAGTGATTTTTTGCTAGGTAGGTAAAGGGCAAACAAACAATATTTTAATTTAGGCCTGATACAAATTTCCAGAACAAGTTACTATAGTAATGATCCTATTGTACAGTATGTTTAAATATGTTTATTATAATGCCGAATCAAAGTTATTCATGTATTATGACATGTTTTGAAGACTTTGTTAACAATTTACACTTTTTATCACATAACTTACGGTGTGGGAGTGGAATAACACCATTCTATATTTTCGATATACCACTAGTAATAGAAGTATGCAAATAAGCCTAGTATGCGCTGTCAGAACAAATCGATATTGACTCTTATCCAATTCCCACGGTTTATGTTGGTTTCGCGTATTAAAGCAACAGACAAAATGCAATAAAGTCGATATGTGAGTTATGTGATAAATAGAACGAACATTCATTCTCATTTATTATTGAATTTATTAAACTCGTTAGCAAAAATGATATAATGCTCGGCAAGAGCCTCGCATTATATCATTTTGCCAACTCGTTCAATAAATTCAATAATGAATGAGTACTCATGTAAGATCCTCTATTGATAATGGAGACTGTTGCCTTAGTTACTGTCATGCTGCATTTAATAGCATGTTGACATATGCAGCCTGTAAAAAAGAAAACGATGTTAAGACTAGCTGTGGTTTGTTATCAAATTAAACATGTTATCAAATTAAACATGTATTTTGTGAGTGAATGAATGAATGAATGAACGATCGAACGAACGTACGAACGAACAAACGAACGAATAATATATCTTTTTTTAACATTTATTTATTGACGGATTGATTCGTTGATTCATTCATTCATGATTGATTGATTGATTTTTGATTGATTGATTGATTGATTGATTGATTGATTGATTGATTGATTGATTTGCTTTTAGGTAATATTTCTGTGGAACTCAAGCAATGTTACTACGTATAACTCAGTAGTATTATTCACCGGCAGGGAAGCCGGCGAATATATTTGTGTGGAAGTAGAAGTAATTAATGGGAACAATTTTATTTTGTGCAGTACTATTGACAATCTCAAAATCAGATCCAAAATATTCGCTCCATTACTTTAATGAGATTGTACTATTGAAATACTATTTTTAACAATATCCTGATATAGTTTATATTAGATTAAACTGTATGTGCAGGAATGTATTCTTTGGGTAAAAGTTGTGTGTGTGCAGTGGGTATGTTGTGTGTCGTTTTACGCAAGCACAAAAAAGCTGCCGATAAGTAAATAAACATGACTGTGGTCCTGTGAACTGATAGGAATGCTAACAATTGTTTCTATAATTAATGAAAATCTGATAGTTATCAAGCTGAAATAAGAGTTGCTGTTTTTATCAAAAGCAATAATTACACAATGGATGCGTCAATAGTGTTCACTGTGAAACTTGGCCAAGGTCTTATTGATATAATCCTTAATGATAGTTAAAAAAAAAATAACAACACAGACTTTTTAACGTTTCGGCTTGACAGCCTTCATCAGAATTCAATTTTCTGATATAATCATTCAAGTGCAATTAATCAAAAATCTAAATTCATTTTAAGTGACAGCGTGGACAGGCTGATTTCCCTTCTTTTTGACATTATAAATAAAAAGCTAAACTTTGTCGTTATATATTCATGGATTCAATAAATTTCATGGATCTTCATCCATGAAAATACTTTTAAAGAGTTGCACTTATTCCATTCCAATACTTGCGATTTCATTCAGTTGCACTTACGCACTTACGAATTCATTTTGCTCCGTAAACATTCCTGTCACATAAAGATCCCGGAAGCATTGCCGCATTCTACACTGAGTAGACTGATCTACGAAAATGTCTAATCCACAGGCGAAACGGTAACATTTGAATGTTCCAAAATATGTAACTGTATACCATTCACGTTTTTTGGACGAGTTCTCTTAGAAATTCAAGTTGTAAAGCATGCGTATCGCCAACTACATGAGTCACAGTCTGTTAACCATAGACAGATTCAAAACCCATATAAGGATCAGCTGCCTTCGGCTTCTGAATTACCCTGAACTTGATGTTTGAAACACGGTGAGTGATCTCCCTGAATTTAACGGAACGTGCATTTCCCGCGTTTTATTGGCATTTAACATTATACATATTTTATGTAAATATACGACACGTTATTATATAGAAACATATGTAGATCTGTATATATTTATAATTAATAGTGCAATAAATGCATACATATAAGAAAAAATACATATAATTTATGCAAAGTTGCATTACTAAATTGGTGTGGGCGCCGTGTATTAAACGAGTGAAACAGTGAGCTCGGGAACAAATCATTTTGGCGGGAAACTCCTTGGCGCCGTAAAGTTCAGGAACCAGCTACTGCTTTTAGAATACACTCAGCAGTATAGACTTGATAGGTAAAGATAGATAGTATATACGAGCCCTATAGCTATCTAAACAAAATACCGTGCATGAAAAGGACCTTATTGGATTTTCACAATTAATTACATTTGTCTTACAGGCTATTTCTGAAAGTCGCCGTTGTACAAACTATGATCGATTATTTATTCAGAATATTATGTGTTACATTCCTACCGACGAACTGATGCTTTGCATCACCATTTTATTGTACCTCTGTAATGTGTTCCCAGTATCGTATTAATGGAAGCCCTGGATCTGTGTATGATACAGTCGTTGTATGACGATAATGAAATAATGCGCTTGGTTAACAATAACTCTATTAGTTATTAGGATTCTTGACAGGGGACATGGGCTCACATTCCCTGTCTGGAAATTATATTCACCCGAGCCGTTAGGCGAGGGTGAATATATATTTCCACAGGGAATGTGAGCCCATGTTCCCTGTCAAGAATCCTAATAACGAACTTGTCATACTTTAAAGTTGTAACCATTTATTTAAGAAGAAAAAACAGCCACAAACACGATTTCATTTTTATTGCGCCAATTTCCCCGTAACGTGCCTCTTACTAGACGTTGTTTACTTTCGTGACGTCATCGCTCTGACGTCTTAAATTTGGCGGATTTTTTACTAAAATAAATGTATTTTGTCACTATGGTAATGTTTTATTTTCTGTAAAATTGCCAAAAAAAATACACTTACGATTATTTCAGACTTTTACACACAGTGGAAAGCGCAAAAAAACGATAGGAAGGAAACAATCGGCGGTTTCCAAAATAGTCTCTATCATCCAGACACACTCAAGCTGACTGCGAGCGCTAGCGAGCATCTGGACTCGTGGTTCATTAAAATGTTTGACCGATAGACGGCGCCAAACGTCAAAACTAAATGCGCCGTGACATCATTTTTGACTGCAACATCAAAGTACACGTTCTATTACGCGCAACATTAGTTCTAATGGGATGTGTGTACGTCCTTATTACATTTACAATAAACTTCGTTTCATTGTAGTTTCTCTGAAAACATAATATAATCTTACAAAATGAAGTTTAAAACTTAATTTTTAGCATTAATCGTGATCCGCTGACTTTGTTTTGGGTACTTTTATTACACAACATTGCGCGTAACGTCACGTAATTTTTGACGCCGTCGTGACGTAGGGGGTGATTCCCATAGATTCTCATAACAAAATGAAGTTGACCAATCAGAGGCCGGTGATTTTTTTTTGTCCACACCTCGTTTTGATGTCACAAATTTTAAAGAAGCTTTACTCCAGATCATCGTATAGACTTCTTTGAGAGAAGTCTCGCGAGAGGTCTGGATGATCGAGACTATTTCCAAAACGAATCGGCAACGTTATCGTCGCCATTTTGTTTTTGCCTATTCGAGTAATGGGGTACCTAAGGGGTTTTCGTCCCATGTTCACGTCGCGAGACGTAGACATGGGCTCATGTCTACGGCGCATTGACCAATGAAATCTTGAGAATTTTCTTTGCAGTATGACAAGTATGTATGTTATGCGGAATATATTGTAATGCGATATATTAATGTGTATAATATAAAACATTTAAACAACATTTATTTGATCTCTCACTGTATATACCTTGTTTCAACAGCACATTGTGATTCATATATAAATATACAACATACATGTGTTTGTTTGTTTTTACATTTTGATCCTTTTAAACTCTACAAAATAATATATAGGTACATAATTCGCTGTAAAAACTTTTACTGCACAATACACACTTGATTGCATAAAAGCTTAATGACCAGTACAACTATAGCGTATTTGTTAACATGCTGTCCGGTTTTACTATTGCGTGTATTGTTGTTCGTAAATAGTATAGACATAGCCCGAGTTCAATCGGTGTTATAGGTGGATATATACGGCATATACTGTAGATTTTACTTTTTATGTATAAACATGTAAATTTACCGTTAACACTTCTTTCAATAGCTTTTGGAGGTTTTGTTTTTTATTTCTCTTTTTGAAAAAGACATTGGAATCTGATAAAAAGCTTTATTTTATGAATGATATACACACATCTCCGTAAACTTGAATGATACTGTTAATTAATTCGATCCTTAATGTGTCTGTCACTCATGTGTTCTAAGCAATCAGTTTTAAAACAGTTACACGCATGAAATGGAAAAAAATACATATACTGAAAAGATAACCGTGTCTGCCACTCATGTGTTCCAAGCAATCAGTTTTAAAACAGTAACACGCATGAAATGGAAAAAAAATACATATACTGAAAAGAACACGAAATGGGAGATAACCGTGTCTGCCATTCATGTGTTCTAAGCAATCAGTTTTAAAACAGTTACACGCATGAAATGGAAAAAAATACATATACTGAAAAGAACACGAAATGGGAGATAACCGTGTCTGCCATTCATGTGTTCTAAGCAATCAGTTTTAAAACAGTTACACGCATGAAATAGAAAAAATACATATACTGACAAGAAATGGGAGATAACCGTGTCTGCCACTCATGTGTTTCAAGCAATCAGTTTTAAAACAGTAACACGCCTGAAATGGAAAAAAATACATATACTGAAAAGAACACGAAATGGGAGATAACCGTGTCTGCCATTCATGTGTTCTAAGTAATCAGTTTTAAAACAGTTACACGCATGAAATGGAAAAATACATATACTGAAAAGAACACGAAATGGGAGATAACCGTGTCTGTCACTCATGTTTTCTAAATAATCAGATGTAAACCAGTTACACGCATCAAATGGAAAAAATACATATACTGAAACGAACAAGAAATGGGAGATGACCGTGTCTGCCACTCATGTGTTCTAAGTAATCAGTTTTAAAACAGTTACACGTATGAAATGGAAAAAATACATATACTGAAAAGAACACGAAATAGGAGATACCCGTGTCTAAGTAATCATGTGTTCTAAGTAATCAGTTTTAAAACAATTATACGCATTAAATGGAAAAAATACATATACTGAAAAGAACACGAAATGGGAGATAACCGTGTCTGTCACTCATGTGTTCTAAGTAATCAGATGTAAACCAGTTACACGCATGAAATGGAAAAAAATATATGCTGGGGAAAAAAAACGAAATAGGAGATAACCGTGTCTGCCACTCATGTGTTCTAAACAATCAGTTTTAACTGTCACTCATGTGTTCTAAGTAATCAGATGTAAACCAGTTACACGCATGAAATGGAAAAAAAAAATATGCTGGGGGAAAAAAAAGAAATGGGAGATAACCGTGTCTGCCACTCATGTGTTCTAAACAATCAGTTTAAAAACAGTTACACGCAAAACAGTTACACGTATGAAATGGAAAAAATACGTATACTGAAAAGAACACGAAATAGGTGATACCCGTGTCTAAGTAATCATGTGTTCTAAGTAATCAGTTTTAAAACAATTATACGCATTAAATGGAAAAAATACATATACTGAAAAGAACACGAAATGGGAGATAACCGTGTCTGCCACTCATGTGTTCTAAGTAATCAGATGTAAACCAGTTACACGCATGAAATGGAAAAAAATATATATGCTGGGCAAAAAAAACGAAATGGGAGATAACCGTGTCTGCCACTCATGTGTTCTAAACAATCAGTTTTAAAACAGTTACACGCATGAATTGGAAAAAATACATATACTGAAAAGAACACGAAATAGGAGATACCCGTGTCTAAGTAATCATGTGTTCTAAGTAATCAGTTTTAAAACAATTATACGCATTAAATGGAAAAAATACATATACTGAAAAGAACACGAAATGGGAGATAACCGTGTCTGCCACTCATGTGTTCTAAGTAATCAGATGTAAACCAGTTACACGCATGAAATGGAAAAAAAAAATATGCTGGGGAAAAAAAACGAAATGGGAGATAACCGTGTCTGCCACTCATGTGTTCTAAACAATCAGTTTTAAAACAGTTACACGCATGAATTGGAAAAAATACGTATACTGACAAGAACACGAAATGGGAGATAACCGTGTCTGTCACTCATGTGTTCTAAGCAATCAGTTTTAAAACAGTTACACCCATTTAATTGAAAAAACACATATACTGAGATGAACACGAAATGGGAGATAACCGTGTCTGTCACTCATGTGTTCTAAGCAATCAGGTTTAAAACAATAACACGCATGAAATGGACTAAATACAGATACACAAAAGAACACGAAATTGGGGATAACCGTGTCTGTTATTGATGTGTTCCAAGTAATCAGTTTTAAAACATTACACGCATGAAATGGAAAAAATAAATGTACTGAAAAGAACACGAAATGGGAGATAACCGTGTCTGCCACTCATGTGTTCTAAGTAATCAGATGTAAACCAGTTACACGCATGAAATGGAAAAAAATATATATGCTGGGCAAAAAAAACGAAATGGGAGATAACCGTGTCTGCCACTCATGTGTTCTAAACAATCAGTTTTAAAACAGTTACACGCATGAATTGGAAAAAATACATATACTGAAAAGAACACGAAATAGGAGATACCCGTGTCTAAGTAATCATGTGTTCTAAGTAATCAGTTTTAAAACAATTATACGCATTAAATGGAAAAAATACATATACTGAAAAGAACACGAAATGGGAGATAACCGTGTCTGCCACTCATGTGTTCTAAGTAATCAGATGTAAACCAGTTACACGCATGAAATGGAAAAAAAAAATATGCTGGGGAAAAAAAACGAAATGGGAGATAACCGTGTCTGCCACTCATGTGTTCTAAACAATCAGTTTTAAAACAGTTACACGCATGAATTGGAAAAAATACGTATACTGACAAGAACACGAAATGGGAGATAACCGTGTCTGTCACTCATGAGTTCTAAGCAATCAGTTTTAAAACAGTTACACCCATTTAATTGAAAAAACACATATACTGAGATGAACACGAAATGGGAGATAACCGTGTCTGTCACTCATGTGTTCTAAGCAATCAGGTTTAAAACAATAACACGCATGAAATGGACTAAATACAGATACACAAAAGAACACGAAATTGGGGATAACCGTGTCTGTTATTGATGTGTTCCAAGTAATCAGTTTTAAAACATTACACGCATGAAATGGAAAAAATAAATGTACTGAAAAGAACACGAAATGGGAGACAACCGTGTCTGTCACTCATGTGTTCTAAGTAATCAGTTTTAAAATAGTAACACGCATGAAATGAAAAAAATACATAAACTGAAAATAACACGAAATGGGAGATAACCGTGTCTGTCACTCATGTGTTCTAAGTAATCAGTTTTAAAATAGTAACACGCATGAAATGGAAAAAATACATCAACTGAAAATAACACGAAATGGGAGATAACCGTGTCTGTCACTCATGTGTTCTAAGTAATCGGTTTTAAAGCAGTTACACGAATGATATGGAAAAAATACATATACTGAAATGAACACGAAATAGAAAATAACCGTGTCTGACACTCATGTTATCTGAGCTATCAGTTTTAAAACAGTAACACGCAATAAATGGAAAGATACATATACTGACAAGAACACGAAATGGGAGATAACCGTGTCTGTCATTCATGTGTTCTAAGTAATCAGTTTTAAAACAGTTACACGCATAAATGGAAAGAAATACATATACTGAAAAGAACACGAAATGGGAGATAACCGTGTCTGTCACTCATGTCCTCTGAGTAATCAGTTTTAAAAAAGTTACACGTATTAAATGGAAATATACATACACTGAAAAGAACACGAAATGGGAGATAACCGTGTCTGTCATTGATGTGTTCTAAGTAATCAGTTTTAAAACAGTTACACGCATGAAAGTGAAAAAATAAATATACTGAAAATAACACGAAATGGGAGATAACCGTGTCTGTCACCCATGTGTTCTAAGTAATCCGTTTTAAAATAGTTACACGCATCAAATGGAAAAAATAAATATACTGAAAAGAACACGAAATGGAAGATAACCGTGTCTGCCACTCATGTGTTCTAAGTAATCAGTTTTAAAACAGTTACACGCATGAAATGGAAAAAATACATATACTGAAAAGAACACGAAATGGGAGATAACCGTGTCTGCCACTCATGTGTTCGAAGTAATTAGTTTTAAAACAGTGACACGCATGATATGGAAAAAATAAATATGCTGAAAAGAACACGAACTGGGAGATAACCGTGTCTGTCATTGAAGTGTTCTAAGTAATCAGTTTTAAAACAGTTACACGCATGAAAGTGAAAAAATACATATACTGAAAAGAACACGAAATGGGAGATAACCGTGTCTGCCACTGAATGTTCAAAGCAATCAGTTTTATAAACAGTTACACGCATTAAATGGAAAAAATACATTTACTCAAAAGAACAAGAAATGGGAGATAACCGTGTCTGCCACTCAATGTTCTAAGCAATCAGTTTTAAAAACAGTTACACGCATGAAATAGAAAAAACATAGATACTGAAAAGAAAACGAAATGGGAGATAACCGTGTCTGTCACTCATGTGTTCTAAGCAATAAGTTTTAAAACAAATACACGCATGAAATAGAAAAAATACATTACTGAAAAGAACACGAAATGGGAGATAACCGTGTCTGCTACTCATGTGTTCGAAGTAATTAGTTTTAAAACAGTTACACGCATGATATGGAACAAATAAATATACTGAAAAGAACATGAACTGGGAGATAACCGTGTCTGCCACTTATGTTCTCTAAGTAATCAGTTATAAAACAGTTACACGCATGAAATGGGAAAAATACATATACTGAAAAGAACACGAAATAGGAGATAACCGTGTCTAAGTAGTCATGTGTTCTACGTAATCAGTTTTAAAATAGTTACACGCATGAAATGGAAAAAATACATATACTGAAAAGAACACGAAATGGGAGATAACCGTGTCTGTCACTCATGTGTTCTAAGTAATCAGTTTTAAAATAGTTACACGCATGCAATGGAAAAAATAAATATACTGAAAAGAACACGAAATGGGAGATAACCTGGGGTTTTAATGTCAGAAAACAAAATCAAACAACATTCGGGCATGCTCCAATCAGGTTGTCCCTCGGTAATATTTCATACGCCGTGTGCTCTTTCATCCACTATACCCTTGAACTCTTCTTTGCTTGGCATTTTTACAGAACGTCGGCGGCGTGTTAAATATCTAAATCCCCCTGTAAATATAAAATGTAAAAATCAAATTAATGTGGAATAACACATTAAAAACAAAGTGTATAATATAACTTAAATATGCAGTGGTATAGCTTCGTCTGAATTGATGAGTAGACTCAGTGAATTTATTGAGCGATAGAGGGCTCCGATGCATGTTTTTTAAAAAAAAAAGAAAACATAACCTAAATGCAGCTACGCCACTGATATGAAATATAACTTCTATAGACAATTGCTCTGTATAGCGTGGAAAACTACAATGCAATCATGTACAATACATGAGTTAAAATGAATACAGGACGGCACGTGTGCATCACTTAATTGTTATCGTGCCATTTCTCTACGTAAAGGTGCCTTATCAAAGCTAACCCGACTCGAGTGCAGGCAGGAAGGCGGTATGGTGTCAGACCGGTGAAAATCAGCCCATTGAACACAATGCAATATAGGCTATATTTGGAGATCAGTCACAAGTTCCACAACATTCGTTCGCTTAAATACACTTTTATTCTGTGTATTAAACACATTTGGCTAGCAAACGGTCCCATATCTGGAATAAAACACCGATTCAGTTTTTCAACAATTCACACTGCGTATCTGTCTAAACCACATCTCTACCTAACCTATGTGCTTATACTCTCCAAAGAAATAATCCTGACAAAAACAGTAAAATACTTACTATTCATGACAACAGACATACTACTTTAACCTCAGATTAGATTTAACAATGAAATAGAAACTAATCTTGGGATTATTTCAAGGAACTATTTCAGCACCCTACGACCTGGAAGTACTTCCTGACTGGTCTGACACCGTATGTATACAATACCAAGGAAAATGTGTGGGTGGTCTACCGCCATAACTAAAAACTCGTCAGTCATGTCTCGCATAAAATATGCTGAAAATGACGTAAAAAAAACATTCACCCACCAATTAACCAACAACAGTGCTATTGTTATTATCGAATATATTCATATGGTTCTTTAACTTGCTCGGGTGATAGACTCTAAACCCGGGATTGCTCAGTTTACGTCCCCATTCGACGGACGAGGTATTTGGGAAGTGTTTTGCCATAGGACACCTAGTGGCACCAGTGAGGTTTAAACCTGTGAAAACTGGATTCAGAGTATTTGTGATATTCACTAGGCCACAGCGGCTTATACGTGCAACTCAGTGAACTTAACACAAACAATCGACTATGCAAATTGTAAAGGACTAAAGACGGTGCAAAAATGTATACCTGCACAAAGACCTTGTGTGCATCTCTCTCCTCGGCCGCACCATGAACATCGAGGGCCTCGTATAAACGGGTATTGTCCTACGTAATTACCTCTGAAAGAACAAAACAACTGCATGGAAACTGGTTATGTAAACCACCGTAAACGAAATTGTAAATACCTTTTTTGGTAAATGTATCTGTCCGAAAATGCTCTGGAATTTAACTGAATGTTGTTTAACTGCTCATCAACACATTATAGTTATTAAGAGCCGCCATACAGAGAGACAGAGAAAAGATACATATGAATTCGGGAATCTGCCCTGCTCTAACTTCCGAATATATTTACGCATATAGACGGTACCAACTATTCTAAGTCCCTATTCGTCGGACAAGGCTAAAGTGTCTTACCCAAGAACACACCAAATTCAGAGGCACCGGAAAGGGTTTGAGCACGGTTTCTCCGGATTCAAGTACACAGCGCTATCCACTGGTCAAGAAACTTAACTAACATTTAGCACTTTAAGTCAACATCAATGTAAAAAGTACACCCTCGTCATCGCGCATGTCCTTGAAAACTATCGTTCTGACTAATACATCAAACCCAAATAAGAGAGAAAAGAAGCAGGCTAGTGTTTTTTTATTGTAAAAGTCCATGTTTTGCTTTGCTCCAGCTGTTCATGTTATCCCTGGTAATTTGATATTATAGATTATAAGAATAGTTCACTGGTATCCGGTGAAGATAGGGAATTCTTGCATACCGGACAAGGATATCCGTCATTTTACCGGGGCTAGATTATATGAATCTTTCATGGGTATCCGGTGAAGATATGGATTCCAACCCGAGGTATAAGTGTTTTTATCGGAACCGAGGCTCTGCCGAGGTTTCGATTATAACACTTTTACCGAGGGTTGGAATTCCCTATCTGAACCAAATACCCATGATAGATTCTTTTTCTTGCATATCAGAGACATGCTGCGCGTTGACGCCGTCGGATGTTGGTGCGCGTGAATTTTATCTCGACCCTAGGGTGAGATGAAAATATCTAGCACCGGTAAAATGACGAATATCCTTGACCGATATGCAAGAAATTTCCATCTCCCCCTAGGGTCGAGATAAAATTCACGCGCGCACCAACATCCGCTATGCAGGAATACATGTAAAACGTTAGTAGCCACTGTAGGTTTAATTACACTAAATCAGCCAGATGAGCTCGCCTGGTGCAGTCGAAAGTAGTTCTGTGCTGATCTGTCTTTTCTTTAAAAACCTTTTTAGTGCAATTTCCTGTTTTTTTTTGGCTGTAACTGTATTCTGGACATGTTGCAGATATTTGAAAAGGGAGCTCATCATGTTTTTGATATTTTTTGTTATAAATTTCAGAAGTAAAGGTAGACAGGGTACGAAATTGCAAGGGGTAAAAATAGCTTTAACCTTTGAACCGGTGTTAGTATACAGCTGAAGAAATGTTTCTTAGAAGGTATTAAACCCCCGATTTCCTTGTTGATGTTTAACAGCAGACATGTTTATTTACATGTTAAAGTAAGTTTCCAAGAATTTTAATCAGGTTTGAGTTTTTAACAGGTTGTCAACATTCTAACTTTACTATGGAAGGGGCATGGACACTCATTTACGCTAATATAATCTGTAAGGCGTTGGTAAATTTAATACAATAATGTAGCATTCACAGAACACAGCCAAAACACTCGTACAAAACGAACAACAATTACAAGGGAAAATAGAAGCAAAGTATGCAACATCAGAAACATAAATGGTTAACAAAAGGGGTGCCTTGGATCGGTTAGTGGAACAAAAATGCCGCGGGTGTTCTTTCTTTGAATTAAGACCATTCCATTTATGTGACAAGTGGGTGTTTTGGGGGAAATGACTGATCAGCAGCCTGTTTACAATGGTCGTGTAAACCATGATATGGGTTTTACAATGGACGCAAAGGCTATTATAGTCGTGCTTAGCGGGTTAAGGTTTTAGGGTGCATCGAACCTCCTCTTACCATATTGTCATTCTAATAAGACCGAACAGCGTAAATAAATAAATCTCCGCTAGGCTGTATCCTCTACAAATACTGGGCAGCAGTAATAGGCAATATAAAGACCATAATGCATACAGGAATATGAAAAACAAAAGCATAGAAAGCCAAAAAGCAAGTAATCAATGACTTGGCAGAAGTCAGAGAGAAAAAGATAATAATCCATTAAGGGCACGACAAGACCAGATTGAAGACAAACATCAAACGTTACCATCCCTTCCAGGGTTTAGCTAGACATCACCACGGGGTCCACAAGCTGTCGGATCATCGCACAACTAAAGAAAGTATATTGGAGAAAAGTGTGAACACTAAACATTCTGTGCGTTGCAAAATGATAGGGTCATAACCTCTTTTGATACACTTTCTAACACGTGTACTAGTGTATGAACCTGATCATGACATAGGGTCTTGCGCAGTTTGAACCAATATTGTTGAAAGATCCATATTATGTTTGAGAGAGATAATCGAAAGCAAACACTTGCACCGCGAACACATTCTTAGAAATACTCAACTTACGCTGGAGAGTAGAAATTTTTAACGTATGCCGGCCCTAATGGGACTAGGAACCGTTATGTGAAGAAGCTATCCGGCTGGCTTGCGAAATGTAGCTGGTTCTACCCAGATGTCCGCCCGTTCACGAAAATTGCCCAGAGGGGCGTCTAGGGTCTTTTCTCCACCAATGGAAGCTGGAAAAGTCGCCATATGAACTCAGATGTTGGTGCGACTATAAAATATAATTGAATTCAAAACTTACGCCGGAGAGTAGAAGCAAGCGAAGTACATCGCATTGCTTTGTAGTTGTGAGCTGCCAGCTCTTATGACTGGACAATAGCTAAGAGCGCATCCTACTCTGGCCGTCGTTGCCCACACTAACTGAAAATAAAAGAATGTATCAGAGTGGGAAATCGAGTTGGATGTTTGAAAGACACTTGTTGTCATGTGGTGTTGTTTCTCCCATAATAGAAATGTTCCATTGATATAATTTGGTTTGTGTACATTTATCTTTATAAAAGTGAGAAAAATAGATTCCTTACATTCCTTCCTATTAAATGCAAATGCATACGATTAAACACACATAGTCTTATAAGTTAGGGTTTATTCAACCGTTGGATTCATCTGTAATGTCATTTACAAGACATTCTGCATGTGTGTGTGTTTTAGATTAAACGTTTCCGTTTTAACGAAACCAAAAGTTGTATAAACTATTTATTACATTTTATAAAAACTGTTTATGTATGTTTTAACCCTAAATAACTAAAAACGAGTCTTTGAAACAAACGTTACATAGTTCATACACTCCTTGCTTTCGCTTTTAACGAAATAATTAACGAGAACGAGCTCGTTAGATGTTAAACTCTGCAGTAAATTATCACAATCAATAATCAAAGCAACACATTAGATGTTGAGTGCATTGGTATTAATTATCAAGAGATTTCCATTTTTACTAAAAAATAAATTATTTAAGATGTTCGACTTTTTCACGTCATGTGCCTGCAACTGGTCTAGAGTTAATATAATAATATCCTGTATGCATTATAGTGGTTTGTCACATAACTTACGGTGTGGGATTGGAATAACACATTCTCTATTGAAAAGACCAAGTATGTTTAAATTTTTGGAACTTTTAAATAGTGAAAATCACAAAATTATAAAAAATCTGAGTGTCTTTGTTTTTAAAGCCTTTGAGATAAGAATGCTCAATGTGTTAGATAATAGTAATTAGTGTACAAAACACATTTTATTATTAAAATATATGAAACTTACTCTTTAATATTAAGACCAGTTGACTTAAAGTTGTTTTTGTTTTGTTCTGTTTTTTTAACAGTTATTAAAGTTTTTAGTTTTTTTTATGTTTTCTATAAAAGGTGAAAATCGATAATGACTATGATCCAGTTCCCACAGTTTATGTCGGTTTCGCGTGTTAAAGCGGCAGGCAAAATGCTATAAAATTCGATATGTGAGTTATGTGATAAATAGAATCTAACATATGTTCTCATTCATCATTGAATTTATTAAACTTGTTAGCCTCGCATTATATCATTTTGCCATTTAATAAATTCAATAATGAATGAGTACTCATGTAAAATCCTCTAAATAGAATTCTTAAATATAAGTTAGAATAGGATTTGAAAAATTGATATGTTACATCTGTGAATATACTGAACGTTTGAGAACAGTTGTCGAATGTTCAAAGTGGAAACGTACCTGTGTATAATGACATGCAGACCCGCAGCCTCGGGACCATCGCCACAAACGTTTCTCGGACGCCCATAGACCGATTGACCTCTGTACTACAGTTCTTGGTTCTACTGGACTACCAGTACTGGTGAAGTAAGCCAAATTCTCCCCTAGGCCTCCCCTCTGATGCTCAAAATAACAGGTCTCTGACCATTGTGCTGCACGCCTTTCAAGGGTAAAGTCCCACGTCTGTCAGAAAAGAGTTTATACGATGAGCGAGGTACAAGTATTTAATGTAATGGGTTAATTATGCTGCGCGTTTGTACATTGAAAATGATTGATAGAAATCAAAAAGAAACACAGCGATATGATATAGTTGTATTATTATTTGGTGTATGAATACATAGGGAATATTTTGCTGGGTTAAAATTCACCTGATATTGTGTATGGAGTCTTTAAATTGGCGAGAGTTTTCGGCATTTGATGGCACTGTCGAAGCGATCAAATGCATAATGTGTGCAAATTGTGTTTTTAAACTGAAATAGGGAGAACGTGTTATAAAAGCTTGTGTTAAAGGCTAAAATATCAACTATTGATATCAACTACATAATGCTTTTATTTGGTAAGTATGTTTCCTTTTAATGTTTTATTGTGTGACTGCCAGTTAATAAAGCAAACAAAACGACGACAACAACATCAAAAATGTATACTGTAGAGCAAACATTTCCAGGACTTACCAGAGCTTTCATGTTTGCTGCCGGTTCAATGCTGCGGTAATAGTTATGTGACCGTAAGATGGCGCTCTGGTAGGGTCTAATGTTGATCAAGATGGCCCCGCAGCAACAACCCATGCACACAAACACAAGGATTTGAGTAAATGACGACATGGGTATTGGTCACCTGGACTACATTATGTTTAACATAAACATTTTATACTAACATTAAATACATGTTGTTATGCCTAATCGTGTAAATTACCGAGCTGTTTAACAGCCACATCAGTTGTCAAGATGTTTTTCTGTCCATATGGAAGAATCTTCCTCAAATCGAAATCGACTGAAAAAAACAATAATTTCACGAAATGTAACTCTTGGTGATAGATTAGTACAGATTTACCTCCCGCAGATATCGATAAAGTCGCCTCGGGCGTTATGTAATTGAGCGTGTCGGCAGTCACACTTGCACACTTTATGGGGGCCATAAAACATTGAGAATAAAAATAAAAATACCATCATTTTTGATATAGCAAAAGTTTCGTTCTAACTCCTGTTTTGCCTAAAATGGGAATACCATCATTGGACAGAGAAATACATGTGTAATAGGTTTTTGCATGAATTAAACATTTATGCATACAACTCTTCATGTTTTATATTTCTCCGCGTCGTCTGGTTAATGTGATTATCGCAAACAACAACAACAACAACAATTAATAATTTTAAAAAATTTGCTATCTTTGCTTGTAAAACAGACCATCTATAACTAGTGTCATTAACAAAACAACTATATCAAAATAAAGATAAGTGTTTCACCTATTTAGAACCGTTTGCACCTAAGGCTTCAGTTTCGTCATTATGCGATATATTTACAATTAAAAAACACATGTTCGACATATTTTAAGAATTTTATATAGAACATATAAGGACACTAGATGGCGTATTTAAACTCGAAAACAGACCAAGATCCTTTTAACATAAAAATATGAAACTTATATCAAAATGAAGATAATAAATTGTTTTTAAGAAACCGTTTGCATCTAAGCGATCATATTTATAGAATTTCTAATATTAAACAATAATGAAATTTCCCCCTATACGCTCCATGTAAAAATCTGGCGACTCATCGATAACCCGTTTGAGGAAGATTCTTCCATATGCAATATATGACGTTGGTTTTAAGAAATCCTAAAGACCCTTTTTTGGCGGCGAATGCTATCTCTCATAGACCGGATACATCGTTTTAGCGCACCACGCGGATGTTAACATATTTTTCAAGATCAGACCTATTTTACTGAACCAGGGTCAGTCGATTTGTCTAGATTTTTGCGACGTCGGAGACGATCAAGACTATTGCTCAGTAGGAAAAAATCAAATAACACCGGGAAAGCGCACCTTTGGATGGTTTATTTGCGGGACCCGGTGCGGTTTTTGATGTGATTTGCGGCGCGATCCTAAACATGTTAAAGAAAATAATATTGTTTTTGTTATATGATGCGATGGATAAATAAAAGGAAAATAAAGGTAAATATAACCTTATTGTTTGATTCTAATCACACGTGTATTATCAGTGAAGTAATTAATTATTACTTCACTGGTATTATTAATTAATTATAAATAAAGCAAAGAAAATATGCGAAATATTCAATATCGACATGTCAGCCGGAAATTCAAGATGGCCGCCACGGCTTAAAATAGATTTTTACAAATCCAACTTCTTGCCGGCCACTTCCCAAAAACCATAAGTGTTATTGATTTGGAACCTTAAAACAAAATGAATGGCATGCATGTGGTTGGTCCTAACCAAAATGCATTTCGATTCGATGTCCAACATGACAGCCAGCGCCCATCTTTTTTATATGCGGTTATATAGGAAAGAATTGTGGCGACTACTCCTCTAAAACAACTTCATGGATTTTCATGAAACTTTACAAGAATGTTGCTCTTGCTGTCTAGTTGGTCCTAGCAAAAAAACAGACCGGCTGGAAATTCAAGATGGCTGCCACAGCTACAAATGGATTTTACACAATACAAGTTTGTGGCGACTACTTCTCAAAAACCATCAGTAATATTGCTTTGGAACATTTACTAAAATGACAGTTGGTCCTACACAAAAGTCATTTCGATTCGATGTCAAACATGACCATCAGCGGCCATCTTCGTTTACAGTTATATAGGAAAATCTTGTGGCGAATACTCTGAAAAAAAATTGATAGATTTGCATGACACTTTACAGGAATGTTGCTCTTGATGTCTTGTTGGTCCTAAGTAAAAATCAATTCGGAAAGAAATTTAAAACATATTTAAAAATACAAGTTCATGGCGAATACTGAAAAAAAAGATTGTAACCAACTATCTCAAACAATAGCTTGCCACTTCCTACAACCCTTAATCATGAACATCAGGTGAGGATTCAGCGGCCTCTTGCTCAGTGGATAAGGACGCCTCTGCTTGGTTTCTTCATAACTGACATAAAAGGCAATGATTTTAGATTGTTTCTGATTTGTTTATCATGCAAGAAGAATTAACGATTCATTGCGGTTACCGAATAGTTTTAAACAAGTTTTGTTTGTTTTATTTGTATGTTGTTTTACGTCATTTTCAACACATGCAAGGTTATGTATGACGGTCGATTTTTTGTGGTGGATGTTATTTTTCATGCTATTACATGTAATTCATGTTATGAAATCTACATTATATTGAACCATACTAGTAATTTGAAATAAATACAGCTTAGGTTCAATGAAATCACTATTTCTGTTTTAAATCGCATAATTAATTAAAATGTCTAAAAAATATTTTTGTATCTACCTGAATGTTCATGTATTACAATCTCGAATCAACTTAATAATAAATCGACACAATAATATCTCAGTCCTGTTCTCTTTTTTTATCGTAAACAGGATCAATTAAGATTCGGCAAATTGTTTATATATACGTCGGAAGCACCTGTCAATAACGGCAACCTTCTCATTAGGCCAGCCTTAAACTGTTTTGTCCTTTTTTTGCACGTTTCATGTTGTATGTGTTATGTTCCTTTAACAAGTATACGTGAGTGCTATTAACACAATGTTTCAACGAATCAAAGGACCTTACTGGCATGTTATAATGGGGAAATCAAAATATGAGCAAAAGGACCTTACTGGCATGTTATAATGGGGAAATCAAAATATGAGACCAGTACAAAAACGTGCTTTTTATCAGTGCACACCTACTTATGAAACAATGTCATGTCTCCTTCCATGATTGACCTGAGCAAAAAAATGAAAGGTCACACAAATTAAAACATTCCAGAATTGAATTGAATTGGATTTTATAGTCGCGCCAACATCTAAGGTCATATTATATGGCGACTTTTCCAGCTAGCTTCCATTGGCAGAGAAAGGTGACCCCTCCGGGGAATTTTTCGTGAACGGGCGGGCATCTGGGTAGAACCACCGACGTTCCGCAAGCCAGAAAACATACCAGATAAATTATTCCAAATACATCTATAGAATAATGAATTACTAATAATAAATGCGTTTTATTACATTTTTAGCAAATGTGTGTTTACAAAACATTAAATTGTGCGATTAACCCATATTCAAAAAGAGGTAAGTCTTTACTGCGGCTATGCATGTAAACACCTATTGTCTTGCATGGATCAATCTGTCTTGCATGGATTAATCTCTATTTTATAAATACAGGTAAAAAACTGTATTGTGCGTTTGTTGATTTTACAAAAGCTTTTGATTATGTAGTTCGAGAAAAAAATGGTTTAAAATGATTAAACTAGGAATACGGGGTAAAATGTTTAATATTATTCATTGTATGTACCAGTCTGTGAAATCAAGAGTTAATTATTGTAATTTGTTGAGTGAAGAGTATAGTTGTATGCCAGGGGTTAGACAAGGTGAATGTTTGTCTCCTTTCTTATTCTCAATGTTTTTGAATGATATTGAAGAAACATTTATGAATAATGGCTTTGAATGTATTGATGTAAATATGTTTAAAGTTTTTCTTTTATTATATGCTGATGATATTGTATTTTTTGCAAATAGTAGTGAATAATTACAAAATAGCTTAAATTTACTTTCAGAATACTGTGATAGATGGAAACTTGTTGATAATGGTTCAAAAACAAAGATAATGGTATTCAAAAAATGTTGTTCTTTACCGAGAGGTCTAATCTTGTATTATAAAGAAAATGCATTAGATATAATAAACGGTTTTAGTTATCTAATCTAGGTATTGTATTTACAAGTTGTGGTTCTTTTTCTGATGCTCAGGCAACACTTGCAGGCCAAGCTTTGAAAACAATTTTTAAAATGAATAAATGTCTTTACAAATTTACGGTTTTATCGGTTGAACAAAGGCTAGATTTGTTTGATAAGCTGATTACACTCATTTTAAACTATGGAACTGAAGTTTGGGGCTTTCTACAGGTTATTGGGAGTAAAGAAGTCAACACAAAACAATTTTATATATGGAGAAATGGGTAGAAAGTCTATGTTATGTCATCGTCATTTTAATACATAAAATACTGCGTTAAAATATTACAAAGTAATGAAAATAAATATGTAAAACAAATATATGTTTTGATGTTAAATGATATAAATGCTCAACCCAACATAAAAAAAATGGGCATCTTTAATGAGAGATATATTATACATTAAGTTATAGATGAGTGGTTAGCCCAAACGGTGGGTAATCCTAAATTGTTTCTGTATGTTTTTAAACAGAGATTAAATGACAACTTTATTCAAACGTGGAATAGTAGACTAGCTGATTCAAGCAGAGCACGCTTTTATAACTGTATATGTGTTTTCAAGTTTCAACCTTATCTTAATATTTTGTAATATATCAAATTTAGAATTGACATGACAAAATTAAGAGTATTCTCGCACAGACTAGAAATAAAAGAAGGACGTTGGCAGAAACATAATAGAATTCCGGTAAATGAGAGAAAATGTAAATTGTGTAATATCCTAGAAGCCGAGTTTCATTTTATGTTAGAATGTCGTATATACTCGGAGTTTAGAAAACAATATATCAAAAAAAACTATTGGAATAGGCCAAATATGCAGGAACTTATTTTGTTAATTAACTCAGAATGTAAAAAGAAATTAGAAACGTGGCTATTTTTGTTTACAACTCTTTTAATAAACGACATGAATGTTTGTTTGCAAATAATTGATTTAATTCACAAACTTGTCTGTTGGTAGTAAATACGTGTTTAAATTAATCAAATCTAATCTGTATATTGTGTTCAATTGTAATGGCTAAACGCCTTCTCCACGATTATGAAAGGAATTATTATTAACAAAATATATATATAATGTTATCATAGCAAATAATGATATAGTGCACTTGTAAAATATATTAGTTGTGAATATTGTATATTTTGACGGTCAGTCATATGTGTTATAAAATGTATATCTGCCTACTGGACTTTTGATAATGAACTTGTTCATATGGCGGTCACGTGAACTGCTCTATAGGGGAAAATGTTCTGCTCGAACTGTTTGCGCATTTGACTGGGATATATCTTAAAAACAAACAAAACAATTTGAATGTGTATGTGCCGTTTGTTTTTATCTTCGGAAAAACGAGCATTGTGGCAAATTTAATTCACGACATTATTTTATAGCTGTGAATGTTACCGGAAATATATTTTCTATTCTAGTAGCTAACTCATATATGATTACAAAAAGCAACGTGGAAGTTTACACTAGCAGATCAGTTATAGATAACTATATGTTAAACATGTTCTTTGCATTTTTAAAATTATACAAAAGATGAAATCATGGAGTGACCAAATACACACTCTGGAACACGTATACATGTGAGATCTTTCATAAAAAAGTTATAGATAAATAAAATAGTGTCTTTTCAAACAAGCCACCATAGGAATATATATGTATATATACAGACAGGCAGAACATACATGGCTTTAAATGAATGAACTAGAATTTAATTTAAAATAATTTAATAATATTTCACCATTGAACACAAATATGCATGAATACAGAATGTGCCAAGCTAATATAAGCCGTTTAGCTACATGCGTCCATAATATGTTTAAAGTATTGAACCTTTGATTTAAATTAAAAATGGTATAACGACTCTAATATGTTTTGGTTTGCTGCGCAAATATTATATTTCGCATAAAACATACTTTGCAATTGCCATGGCCTTTCCATTAATATGTTAATGGCAGATCACTTTACATGTTGACCTCAACTTATAGATCTATCTTGTTGTTAACAGCATGCTCACATGTGTCAATTAGCCGCAACAATATGAACAATTACAATCAATGTAGTCACTAATTGTGGCACTAATTATTAATTTAATTCATATAGTTACACAACTTTGGGATTGACGCAGGCGATCGTATTTCTTGTTTTTTCTAGGAATATGGTTCGATTTGTAAAGGTTTAATGTGTCAGACACTGGCGTCGTGCAACTCGTGCAAAATGCAATAAATGTCGCAGTTTGGCCCGTGTAACATGTATCAGTTGTCATTGCATGGTGTAATGCATAGTTAGATCATGTCGTTTGGTGCTGCTGCTATTATTTAAGGAGTAGCGTTTATTCGGAACTAGCAGGGACATTTGCAATGTGCATAGTGCAGTGAAATTGTGTGTGACATTTCCGGGTCATGGTCCGAACGGTCTGCTATAGTAGTGCATCTTCGCTGTGATACACATTCTAACATACATTTGTAGAATACTAATATGTCAAACGAAGTGTTAACCGGGATATAACCGTAATCTCAGTATGTAAGGACACTTGTACAACATAGAAAAACGTAACGTGGCTAACAGCGAAAATTATTGTATTCCATTCATAACTGTTGGGTTAACGGGAGCTCTGATGTAAACAATTTGAAACACAGCAATATGTATCTGCATATCCGGAGCGAAGGTATCTGCATGAACCAATACGGACACTTCATCTTAATGTTCTTCTTGATGTATGTGAACTAGAGATACGGGTATATATTATTACCTTACCTGGACAGAGCTGTAGATAAGCTGAGTTTTTGAGTATGTTTACTCATACTTTTTTACAAAACAAATCAGTTTTTATAATTGTGTGTATCATTACTCATCAACATACTACAAAAACTCAAAATTATTATCATATGTTTTGTTCTGTGGGACAGTTTATTCCTTATTTCATGATGTGAAATTGTTCAAGCATGTGTTGATTATTCAGGTCATACATTGTTTCTTTTGTTTTTACTTTAACTTCCATATAATCAGAGTAGTGTTTCTTGTATAAAAGGTATTAATTCACATCCCATTTTGAAAGCATGAACTTTTTAAAGCTAGAGAACGAGTTCCAATTACTCATTTTATTTTCAATCTGATAAGTAAAACTCATTGCAGTCAAAAATTATCTACAGCTCTGTTACAGTTTCTTTTCTAATAAGCGCATCCGTGGCCAGGACAGTAAAGAACGGCTGCGTCTAAAACGTTCCCGCCTCTCAACCGCTGCCGGTTCGAAACCCACTGGGAACTCGACTTGTCAAGGGAGATTCTTACGAATGTTTCTACCCAAGAAACAATTTTGTATTCTGCCTCTTCCTCAAACATATCGACCGTCATGTATGGCCTAACATGCACTAAAAATGTTCTCGACTCTCACCGGCTGCAGGTTTGAATACCCACTGGAGCGTCGACTTGTCAATGATGAGATTCTTACGGATGGCGGAAGTACTGTTTCTAACCCAGCAGCACATGGTGTATTCTGCCTTTACACAAACAAATATCAAACCCTCATTATATTAGTACCTAACATGCACTAAAAGATATGAGTGAGTACACTGCCTTTGTTTCAAGGTGAATGATCGCATGCGCTAATATATCGGTCTATTTCCGAAGTTGTGCGGTTTCGGTAGGTTGTCTAGTGTGCATTTTCTAAGTTGTCTTGTGCAGTTTTCTAAGTTGTTATGTGCGTTTCAAAAGTTGTTATGTACATTTAGTAAGTTGTTATGTGCATTTCGTAGGTTGTTATGTGCATATTCTAAAGTTGTCTTGTGCATTTTTCTAAGTTGTTATGTGCATTTCGTAAGTTGTTATGTGCATTTCGTAGGTTGTTATGTGCATATTCTAAGTTGTCTTGTGCATTTTCTTAAGTTGTTTTGTGCATTTTTCTAAGTTGTTATTGTGCGTTTTCTATAGTTGTCATGTTGCAATTTCATAAGTTGTTATTGTACATTTCGTTAAGTTGTCTTGTGCAAACTACAAGGTCGTCCGTTTAAGTTAGACTTTTTATCGTGAATAAGTTTTTGAAGGAAAACACCGGTTAGAAATTGGCGGCGGCTCCAGAGCGACGAGCTGGACGCTAGCTGCTTGCCTAGATAAAAGAAAATTGGGCTAGGTACATATATACAATAAATTCTTAGTAGAACATAAAACTGATTTCAAAATGTTTAAGAGATTGTCTGACGTGGAGTTAATAAATACTTGGTCTGAAAAAAAATAAAAAAATAAAAAAAAATAACGTGTTAATTTGTTTGTCTTTGTGTGTGTAGTCCTAAGGTTTATAGCCCTCCTCCTTTTTAACCAATAGGACGTCCTAAAGGTATAGGTTCAATAGAGTCTGGACTTCACGTGTTATTTGTTGAAAAAAAAACATATTTTAAATACTCTGGGACTTTTTTCAGGAAAACTTAAAATATGGTTTGTTTTCAACAAAATAGCACGTTAATATTACTTTTATTTAAATATATTTTTCAATTTATTATTTTTATTATTTGTTAGTTCAATGGGTAGGGGCTACGTGAGGTCGTCTTCCTCCTCCCTCCCCCATTTATCCCTTTCTCCCTCCCTTATCTCCCTTCTCCGCCCCCTTTTCTCTCTTCTCTCTCAGAGTACTGATAAACAAGGGGACAAAATCTAATAAACGTATCTATCGTGGAGACAGAATGTTGTACGGCAGACAAGATAATGTTCAATTATGGGATTTTGGATAGGATATAGACTGTTTTTAACCCCAAAACGACTCTCAATACTATGATAATTCATTTTATTTTTTTACAAACTTGCTATTTTAAAAACCTCACGCCCCTTTCTCTCCCGAATCCCGTCCTCTTGTCTTCCGAACCGCCTACCCTTGTATCCCGGGTCCCTTCCCCTCATCTTCCGTACCCGACGGCCACCTTTACCACACCTCCTGATACTGCCTATTGTGATCTATTGTTTTCAGACCAAGATTTATTAACTCCACGTCAGACAATCCCTTACACATTTTGAAATCAATTTTCTGTTCTAAGAATTTATTGTATAATTTCCCTAAACCAATTTTGTTAAAGTATGCAGAGCATAGCGTTCGCTCCTGGACCCGCCATTTCTACCGAGTGTTTCATTTCAGAACCTATTCCGATTATAAAAGTCTACTTAACGACGATTCTGTAGTTTTGCACAAAGACAACTTACGAAATGCACATAACAACTTACTAAATGTACCATAACAACTTACGAAACGCACATAACAACTTAGAAAATGCACATAACAACTTAGAAAATGCACAAGGAACAACTTAGAATATGCACATAACAACTTACGAAAAGCACATAACAACTTAGAAAATGCACATAACAACTTTAGAATATGCACAGAACAACTTAAACAATGCACATCACAACTTTAAACAATGCACAATCACAACTTAGAAAAATGCACATAACAACTTACAAAATGCACAGGACAACTTACAAAATGCACATAACGACTTACGAAATGCACAGGACAAACTTAGAAAATGCACATAACAACTTACGAAAATCACAACTTAGGAAAATGCACATAACAACTTAGAAAATGCACAAGAGACGACTTGCAAAATGCACATAACAACTTAGAAAATGCACAGGACAACTTAGAAAATTGCACATGACAACATATAAAATGCACATAACAACTTACTAATATGCACATAACAACTTAGAAAATGCACAGGACAACTTAGAAAAATGCACACAACAACTTACGAAATGCACATAACAACTTACGAAAATGCCACATCACAACTTAGAAAATGCACATAACAACTTAGAAAATGCACAAAACGACTTACAAAGCGTACTGCACAAAATGCAAAAGGCCAACAGAAGGGGCAGCCGAGGGCTTTCCATAATATGTGGTATTTTTGGAGTTGTGATAAATTAATCTTACAGTCGTGCCTAGTTAGTATTGAATTTATTAAACCTCGTTTGATAAAATTGATATGATGCTATGCTCTTATTTTATCCACAGGCATTGGGTCTGCGAGATGCTCTATATAACGTTAATTAAACACTAGAACACAGCTTATCGATACCAGAAGTAGCTTATGTATAAATAGGACAGGGTCATATAATCTGAAACTTCAAGTTAGTTATGTTTCAATAACAATTTCGGTATATGCCTTAGTAACAGCGTGTGTACATATATATGGCTTTAAATCGTCAATTCTTGGTTTCATCGTGGTGGTGATTTCCTTTCTACTGTTTCCATCCAAACAACGCCTGCGATATACGTGCAGCATGTGACGGTTGTGAAGACCTCGAGTACACCGCTGATGGATTGGGTCTGGCTGGCGTAGAGCATAACCCACCATTGCACGTGTCACCTGGGGCTGCACATGGTGCAACTCTCGGCCGGATTGTGTACGGATAACGCCCGACAAAGTTACCACTGAAAGTATAGACGATAATAATTGTTAATAAATGGCACACCATTCTCTAGTGAGAAATCTGTTTATATGTATAATTGATGCATATTATGTTTATAAGCAACTGTTGATATATTAATGCGAAACCTGGTTGGCGCATCTTTCTGTTTACGCCCATCGCATTTTCCTTGAATACTTTGCCACAAAAAGCAGTTTGGTTAAATAGTATAGAATGGTCGCTGGTTTATCGTTGCTTTCAACATAATAATGTCTAATTTGGCCCTTTTTGTCCTCGCCTTTTCGAAAAGAAAAAAAGAGAGACACAGGTGTTGCTTTTCCCGGCGGCGGCGGCAACATTCAAGTTTTGCGTTTAGGTCATTTTCTCACAAACTGTATGCACTAGACCTTTCAAACGTTGCTTATAGTTGTATCTTGGGTGGTACATGGCAACGTGACAAAGCAAATGTGGAAGTGACCTTGGACCCTCCAAGCAAAGGGCAGATGACTTAATAATCTTTACCTTCAACTTTGGGCGTCACTTTTTCACAAACTGTATGCACTTTAAGACCTTTCAAACTTTGCTTATAGTTGTATCTTGAGTGGTACATTGCAACGTGACAAAGCAAATGTGGAAGTGACCTTGACCCCTTGAACCCTCCAAACAAAGGGCAGAGATAACTTAATAATTTTTAGGTTTCAACTTTTGCGTTTAGGTCACTTTTTCACAAACTGTATGCACTAAAACCTTTCAAACTGTGCTTATAGTTGTATCTTGAGTGGTACATCGCAACGTGACAAAGCAAATGTGGAAGTGACCTTCACCCTACAAGCAAGGGCGAAATAACCTTTACAATTTTTTACCTTCAACTTTGGGGCGTTTAGGTCACTTTTTTCACAACATACTGTATGCACTTTTAAGACCTTTCAAACTTTGCTTATAGTTGTATCTTGAGTGGTACATTGTAACGTGACAAAGCAAATGTAGGATGTGACCTTCACCATCCAAGCAAAGGGCAGATAGACTTTAATTGTTACAATTTACATCACTTTCTCATGAACTAGAATTATGCACTAGATATCTTAACCTAATGTATGCTTAATCTGTTGTAGGAAACGCTTCTATTTCTTGACATAGTTCGTTGTCTCTTCGGTAGTGCATCTTTTTTTTGGTATGTCATGGCTTATTTCATCGTATGACTGTGACCTACTTTTTTGGAGCTGATGATTTTGTAGCACTACTGGCCATAAGGCCTTCATTTTTGACATCCGATCTTTAACCAAAATTTACAGAATTGTTAATTGCAATTGAAAGGATTTGGGAGTTATAAATGAAAGTATAGATCGGACCAATAACAGCATGAGTTATATTGGCCTTGATTGTAGGTATAAAAATGCTATATTGCCTAATTTAATAAAGACAGGGATGTGTCATTTTTCATCCTTGATTTTACAACTTTAGAATGTGTTAAGGGGGGGGTTTTGGTTGTTTGATGTAGGGTGTGTTCTTGATTTTTTTTTGATTTTTGTTTTAATAGATATATAAATAAAATACATTTTTCATTTGTTTTTGTTTTTTTTTTTTTGGGTTGTTGGTTATTAAATTGGGGAGGGGGTGGGGTGTTTCTTTTTTTTTTTATATCTATTTTTGTTTGGAGATATTTTTTTTTTTTTTTTTTTTTTTTGTTGTTTTTGTTTTGTGTTTAACGCCGTGGTTAGCAGCATTTTTTTACGGTTTCGTTGATTTTGTGATGGAATTTACGGCCACCTGTTGAGCATTTTTATTTAAATTGTCTTGTCGGCGCTACTCCTCCTAAGAGCGCCTTGTTGGATTTCGACGAAACCTTGGGCAGGGGATAAGCATCGTAAGATGTCTAGTTGTGCCTTTTGCGCTGTTTGTTTCTCAGTTTGCTGAGTTTATGACGGAGTTTATGGCATAAGATGAGCACTTTTGTACATTTTTAACTTTACATTCTTGTCTGCGCTACTCCTCTAACGGGGTGTCATTTGTTGGTTTTCTACATAGATACTTTAGGCACGAGAAAGCCTCGTATGTTGTCTAGTTGTGGCAAAGCGAAGAATATATCAATGTAAGTTTTGGAACAAAGTTTCGAGAAACCAGACTTAAGATCATAGTTGATTAACGAGCACAGGTTGTAAAGCCCCTTGATTTTCGTTGAAAGAATGCAAGTATTGTCTATTTCTCTTTGTTTAATATCCTTGTTATGTTCGTATCATGTTGTCTTATCTGTTTACCATATTTGTTCGAGATGTTAATACTAAACCTCTCTCCCCCCTCCCCCCCCACCCCCCACCTCGCCCCATCCACCCCCACAACCCACCCCCATTTTTATGGAAATTTCATTCATAGAAGAAAGTGGGACAAATTAAAAAAATGCCCATTGCCTACTAGACACAGAAGACTTATTGCCCATGATTACCAGGTGAGCGATCTAAGGCCATCCTATCCTGGTGTTTTTGCAGATGTTTTTAAAAAAACTACTGATGGGGTATTTTTTTGTCGACAAACCTTGATATAAGAGCTGTTTAGGCAAGTAGAGCATCCACAGGCCTTCATTGGGCCTCTTGTTTTTATAGAAATGCGGCATTATTGTTTTTAAACAAATGCACTTAAATGTCACTCTCAGCAAACGGCAAACTACGATTGTTTTATTTACTAAAATGTTTACAAACTATTCATTTTAAAGCATCATTGACCTTCATATTTTTTAAGTCCAGGCCCCCGTTTAGGGCGAGACATGTGAATCCCACGGATTTCTTGTTTTATAATGTTTTTAATATTGAGTAGTCAGGCTTGGAACTAGAAACATTTATATATGGAGATAATTACGAACTAATATCTCTCTGATACCAAGAACGACAATCCTGACCGCTACCCGAGAACGACTCTGATGGACCTTGGGATACCAAAAAACGAAAATCCTGACCGCTACCAAGAACGACAATACCTGACCGCTACCGATGATACGGCAATCCTGACCGCTACCGAGAACGACAATCTGACCCGCTGCCGAGAACGACAATCCTGACCGCTGCCGAGAACGTCAATCCTGACCGCTGCCGTAGAACGACAATCCTGACCGCTGCCAAGAACGACAATCCTAACCGCTGCCAAGAACGACAATCCTGACCGTGCGAGAACGGCAAATCCTGACCGCTTGCCAGAAACGACAATACCTGACCGGCTGCCTGAGAACGACAATCCTGACCGCTACCGGAACGACAATCCCCTGACCAGCTGCCGCAAGAACGGACAATCGTGACCGCTGCCAAGAACGACAATCGTGACCGCTGCCAAGAACGACAATCCTGACTGCTGCCGAGAACGACTCGACTTCAGCCTTTTAAACGAGTTGCTATCAATGATCGATTGATTATTAACTGGGCACAAATTAACGCCTCGGATATCAACGGAATATGTTTTATATGTTCAGTCACACAGCGATATTGAACATGATTTATGTGTGTGAAGTTGCCTAGGAGTTGGACACACGTTATAATAAATATATACCTCAAAAAAAATAATAAGGACCATTGTTTTGAATTTGGTCATTTTTTAAAGTGCTGCAATTGAACAATGTACTTTCTACCTTTTGCAATTTTTAAGTTTAGTTATATTTGTTGCAATTGTTAATTACATGCAAACATAATTCAACTTTTTTAATATAAATATGAAATTCATAATATTAAACATTAAAATAATTATTACTGTTCTATTTTGGTGTGGTCCTTAAATTATTCTTTGAGGAGTAATATACTATATATAACTGATATTCTTACGGTGGATCATTAGGAATGCAGACGAAGTAGATTCGCATTTTGTATAGAGGCACCCGAGTCCATCTGCATAGTTGCAACACTTGCTAATGGCACAGCCTATCCTTCTTCGTCTTCCCCCCACACATCTGTAAACAAAAGTAGTGCGAAACACGTGACGTGACAATAGTTCATTCATTACACAAGTTAATACTCTGCCCGTTTTAAAAACTTTAACAGAGATGGAAAAAATAGTTCGATAATTTAATTGTTATAAGTTCATCCCAAATGTTTAAGTCAATGTCATGAGTACCCGTGCATCATATAGCATGCACAGCTAAATTGAACTCAGTGGTTAAAAACTATAACTAAACCTCTACCCACAGTTGTCGTTCCTTACCTCTGGTCAATGTCTCAGCAAGTTACAAGAATCCAGAGAGAGAAACGATGGAAATGAAAAATCAGTTTAGTTGCACTCATTTTGTCCGGATTAAACTTAGGAACGGTTAGATTAAAAAAAAATATATGTTCTTACTATATTTTTAGTAAATAAAGAATTTGACTTTCTCAGTATATGGCGGTAGATTATAGTTTCTCTTCGGCATATCCTCGGCCGCTCAAACATAGAGTTTCAGCATAACGTTTGACTTTTTATTTTCAAATCTTATGAATCCAAAAAGCTTACTTTAAACACCATATATAAAAAACAGAGATGTAATAAA